>APFE031658609.1:195946-257665 GCA_000404065.3 Pinus taeda | reverse complement strand
AACTCAATACAAGGGATCAACACATCTGTCGAGATGCCATGGTCCAAAAACCATAGGTTCAAATTCCAAGGACTAACTACCATGGACCAAAAGTAAGTTTTCCCACATGAAATAAACTTTTCTCTGCATAAAATTCCTTGAACTTTTCTCTACATGAAGTAAACTTTTCTCTGCATGAAATTCCGTGAACTTGAAAATAACTTTGCTACACTATAATTTATCATCTGAGTGATTTTCCATCAAGGACAACACTTTAGCCATAATGCCAACAATCTCCCCCTTTGGGCTTGATGGCAAAGCTTACTTGTGAACTGTCATCTGATCCCTTTTTGCTGTCTGGTAACCCATGCACTCTGTCACATCTGATATTTGTAGATTCATCTGAATGTATACAAGTGAGATGATCTTCTATGAGAGGGTTGCCATCAAGTACAACACATGCATCATAATGCCAACACCAACCTCCTAACCTTAACGAGGGAATCTTATTCTGGTCTAACTCCCTTTTCCTGTTAGGACGGGTGTCAGACCAGTCATCTTCCTCCACGGAAACCTACTTTATACCTAGAGTTTCCCTACCGAAGCAGCCCAGGGTGCATGCCCCCTGGGTTTCAACAATATCCTCCTAAATCACTCGCGCTCATTAGGTGGACGGACTGGAGATCGACGAGACATTCCTTGCACGAAAAGACCATTTAGGGATGGCATTTGACTATTTTCTATGTGTGAGCTGGGGAATGACATCTGGTCTACGAGCTTGACCACTCTGCCTTCATGCAGAAAACACATTACTCTAAATAGTGAGGAGACGACGGCTCCCATGCAATAAATATAGTCACGCCCAAGGAGTAGATTATAATCTAGAGGACCTTGGACTACCATCATGTTCATGTGAATGGTTTTCCTTCTCAAAGTAATGGGCACATTGGGAAGGATCCCTAATGGTCGAATGGTTCCTTTGTCAAAGCCTGTCAGATTTCTCATTTCAGGGAGAAGTGATGGAGAACCAAGAGATTTCCAAGCAGTTGAGGAAAGGATATTCATAGAAGCCCCTTCATCTATGATGGTACCAGCCATGACCATTTGTAAGCTTGTACAATGATTTGGAATGGTACACTAGCTGGTAAACAGGGTCTACCTAGTAGATTCCAATCAAAGGAAATGACTAGGTTGCTTGGAGGTGGGACCGAATAGACAGTCGAATACGACTCTGATGAACTTCCTTCCTGGGGTAAAGGAATGGGTAGACTGCCCCCAAGTTCATCGGAGTCTGTGTTTACGAAAAGAATTTGAATGGTGTCATTCTCTTTCTCTTCAGTGACGGTATCACTCGAAGATGATCCCTCTTAAGGCAAGACTGGGTCAACTGCCACCTTAACCTTTTGACTTTCATCAAGTATGGATTCAGAGGGTTCATTTTCAATGATAGATGCTTCGACCAACCACAACGGTGTGTTGGTTGGATTTTCAACCGGTGGTGGACTTGGCAAGAGTTCCTTATATCCAGGAGGGAGCCGTAGCGGTGAAGCAGGATGGTCATCCGAAACTATTTTGGCTTCATCTAGGAAGGGACAATGGTGGATGGCGTGATCACCTTCACACAGTTTACAAGGAAATTTATTATTCCCTTTTAGTCCATATACTTTGCTTTCACTGGTTGACGGTGTAATTTCAACATGATCATCAGATGTTGACGACACTGGATTGTGCAAACGAGGAGACCAGTCCCCTAAGATCTGAGGGATGCAAGGACAATCTCGATGATAGTGATCTCCTTTGCAAATGACACATGGATATTTAGGTTTAGACAGTGCGGTGTGAGGATTTTCACTAGACGACACATGGTTGCCCCCTTTTTCTTTTGGCTCCTTCTTCTTCTTTTCCTTTTTCTCTTTCTGCTTCTTCTTCTTCTCAGGTACTTGATCTTTAGCTTTACCAGCTTCAACAAGCGAAGAGGAAGGACGAGAGGGAGAAATGGACGAAGTGGAAGGTTGGGGGGTAACTCTAGCATCACCTAGTTGCTGACTTGACTGTTCAGGAATTACAGTATTCTGAACGACAGAGGTAGAGAAGATCCATATGGGAAAACCAATCGTCAACCCTGGAAGTGACAATGTGGCCATATGGGGTGCACCAACATCTCCCCAAGAGGAGAAAGGACTAGGATTTCCTCCAAGGGGAAATCCTTGGTTGGTAGACTCCATTTTTCTCAACCTAAAGACCAACGAGGGAACTTGTGATGTTATTTCGATTAAAATAAATTTTAGATGCTTTGACACAACTTGTTTTTTCAATTTTAAAGAGTCGAAAAAAAACAAAAGATGACTCTAGTCGCCCTCGATTTTTAATGAGCCTGAAGTGACAAGTGCTCTGATGGACCTTTTCCTTTAAGGAGTCTGAAAAGGAATGAAAGAGACTTCTATGGAAATCTAGGTAGAGGGATTACCAAACCAATCACAAAACTACAGAATACTTTTTACGGTACGGCAATCAATCTTCCCGAATGTTGTGTTTAGTGCGTTACGATCGATAGGGCGACAAACATGACTTCCTAAGGATAAAGGTTATAGCCTATTGTGGTCTCCCAATATATACTCGACGGTATGTGGGAGCACAAGTCCATACTAGCACTTGTCATCTCAAAGTGGAGGAATCACCCAACCAACAATGAAAAAAACAGTTACCAGGTTTTACGACGCCAGAATACATCTCTAGCCTAGACTTCTAGATGTTGTGCGTTAGGTTCCAAAGAATTTTTAGGTTCATTAAATTTATTTTATAGTTGATCTTGTTTAAAAATTTGCCTTTCAGGTTCACCGCGTGATGTGTATACAATTCCTAAAATGCAGTCTAAGATGATAAACAAATGTTTAATCTTCTTTTGGCAATGAAAATCCTAGCTACTAAGGAAAGAGAACTGAGGGTCTTTCAACAAAGAGCACAAAGCACACACTAAATGCACTGTCCTAAATCAAACCAGACAGTCTAAATGCAAATGCACATGCATGTATTTGTTTTCAACCTTCTTAATGTATGAATGATAAGAAAAACGCTAAGTGCAAATTTGAATTATTTTCCAAAGCAACAACACTATCAAAAATTTTTTTCAAAATGAAATGAAGATAAGGATGACACTTTGTGATTTCGAAATGAAAATTGTTTTTGACACTTGAAAAACTACTAATTCAAATCACATACAAGAGTAACAGTACAATCGAATATCAAGAACAATGGGATTCTCTTCTATGACTGAAAACGACACTTGCGACACTTTCAAATCAAGGAACGACAGTCTGATTACGCTACTTCTTTGTAAAAGAGAAATGGAAATGACGCACAATACATAAAAAAACTTACAGTTCTTTGTACAATGGAGGTAGAATGATGGAAGAGAATAGGGTTTTCACAGAGATATACTGACCATAGACAGCAAAACTCCTGAATAGAACTAAAAAGAGTGAAGAAAAACCAAAGTCTGAAGGTAAAATTAACCTTCCCTGACCATCGCACCTGTCACACAGGGAATCCAGTATGCAGCGCACCTACTGCACACGAGAAGTACGATGCATACAGATTTCCTTGAAGGGAGGGTACGATGGTACCAGTGTGAGACTTTTATCCAGTATTTGATCACAATTTGTAGTTCAGTTCAGGGATTTAGGCCGAGTAAGTGGTTTTCAGTAAATATAAATCACAGGGGTTGATCTAAGGAGGCTACTAGAGCCACCACTTAGGGAAATTAGAGTGTTTGCAGATCGATTGTTCAATTTATAAACAAAACCCGGAGATAGACTGAAGCAGCATTGATCTACTTTTCACTTGCATAGCAAATGCAGTTCGAAGGATAGTTGGCTTGACTTCAGGCTCCGTTTGTAAGTTTATAAAACAAACAAAAATAGACTAACAAACAATCTATTCGCTCCCCAGTGGAGTCACCATTTTGTTACCGGGAATAGTGTCCACTTAGAGCTGCTATTCCCACTAAGACTGGTAGCTATCTTAGAAACAAACAAGTTAAAACTACTTTTGTTTTCCTTTATGAAAAATAGAAAAGAGGGGAACAGAGGACACCAACCTTTGTCTTGCGCTTGGTTCCTTGTCGGTTCCTCTCCTTCTCGATAGATCTTTGCCGCTCCTTCTTTGTCTACACAGCTTCAGAGAGCACCTATGGAATCAAAGCAGCATAATACTATCGAAGAATTGAGATCTATATTCATAAACAACACAAGACCAGATATGTATTAACCACACAAATGCATATATAATCAAACATACACGAATGTGGAGGAAAACTTGAATAGCTTTATTAATATCAAGAATAGCAAGAGGATTACAGGCAATTGTTCTGACCCAGCATCATCCTCCATCAAGAAAGCCCTTCTTCACCTCAAGTAAAGCTTAGATCACCCAACACTATGATCACTAGAAAACCAACAACACTTCTCTACAAGATACAAGATTCCATCCCCCTAGATCTCTGTGATGAGGGATCCATATATAGATGATTATAGGGGGGTGATTCAGCTTCTGGGATTTTGATTAGTGTCCTCTCTCTGATAGTTCTTGATTCCACTTGGAGATTGATTATCTCTTACTCATCCCTGGTCGAAATCAGAGAGTCAAGTGTCAGAGGGGAAGTTTCTGGAAGATTCTATGATCTTCCACCTCGCAAATTGTCCCTGCCATTTGTCCATTCTCACCCATCACACCCTACAGATGGGCCATCCAGTATGCATCTCACCCTTTACACTGGGAAGGTGATATGCATCGCACCCTTTACACTGGGAAGGTGATATGCATCACACCCTCTACACTAGGCATTCAGTATGGTCTAGTTTTTACCATTTCTGAGTAGTTTTCTGTGGAGAACTTTTGGGAGATGATGTAATCAGCTGACCTTGTTCCTTTAGGTAGTGAAGCAACACTTTTAGGGACTTAGGAGCCCTTAGTTTATGGAAATTTATGATTGGGGTTGCAGTGCCCAAAAATGTCTATAACGGAGAGTGATGAGGGGGACAGAGGGAGGTGAGAGAGAAAGGGAGAGAGAGGACTAAGAGAGAGGAGAGAAAGATGAAGTTATAGGGGGAGAGAGAGGGAAGGAAGAAGAAATACATAGAGCGAGAAAGGTAGAGAGAGAGAGGGAGTGACAATGGGGCAATGGAGAGAGGAGAGATAGAGGGAAGAGAGAGAGGAAAAGAGGAAGAGGGAGGGAGAGAGAACTAGATATGGAGAGAGAGTGTGTATGTTTGGGGGGTGAGATAGAGAGAGGGAATAAGAAAGAGACACATAGATACAAATATAGATATTATATAGTATTATATAACTAGCCTGAATCCATCTTAACCTAAATCTACCAAGCGCCAAAAAAGAGGTTTGCACATCAAGATATTGGATCCCTCTCGGCGCATGATATATCCGGGTTAAGATGGATCTAGGATGGCTTAATATGTCTGTAGTTGTATTTGATAAACTAACAATTTTTTTATGGTTGTGTTTGAAAACAATTTTTCCATATTTGGTGTATTTATCATAATAATAATAATCTAATTTTAATTTAATTTTAAGCTTACCTTTTTTATGCAATGATTTTGTTGTTAGTTTATAGAGATAGACATGTTATACTTTTGGAATTGCAAAAGGAAACACATGCTCTTAACTTGGTTGTATTGGAAACATTTAAGTGTAAGAAAGAAACATGCCCTCTTAACTTTGTTGTATTAAAAACATAAGTGTTCTTGTATACTAGGTGGGTGCAAATAATAGAGAGTATATGGTAAGTGGATTAAATAGTTAAAAACAAATGTTAGTTAGGGAGAAAGTCACAAAAATATAACAAATAGGCTATGGTTAGGATATTACTGTTTTGGGACATCTAAAGTTGAAGGTACATTTTATGGAGGTGAAGTCTAAGCCCTTGGGTGTAGGGCACATATTATGGGTATCTTGGACTTTTGGTGTGTGTTAGTGGTGTCAACTAGTGGTGGAGTGTCCAACCAATGAGTAGGAAAAGTTTTTCATTTAGAAGGTTGGCATCAATCAAGTATTCTCCCTCTCTACCCAACTCTAAGATGAGGAGTGTGCATAATGGACTTATTATTGTAAAAAATTACAAATATTTGATTATAGTTAAGTTCAAGGAACTATGTTTCAATTAAACCCTTGTGTTCAAGGAGCTGCAAAAGAGGAAGGCATTATGTCTATTTTTAAGGGGTTGTAATGACCCTCGTCTTGTGGTAAATATGTAGATATGATGCTAATGGTCTTGATATTAGTACATTCACGTATATAATGTAAATATTTTCCTATCACCTTGCATTGTGTAAATATGATAAATATTTTGTGGTTACCCTAATGTACATGTTGAAGTTCCACTTAAATGATTATGGGAAACACTTATAAGTTATCCTTGTGTACACGGGGAAGATCATAATGAATCTATGCAATAAAAACACCTAGTAATATTTTCACACTAAACATTATACAATAAACTTAACCCTAATATCTTAGTGAAGAACAAGTAACTAGCTAGACTCTAGAAGGGATTTTGGATTGACTATTAGTGTTGA
This sequence comes from Pinus taeda, assembly GCA_000404065.3. Lineage (NCBI taxonomy): Eukaryota > Viridiplantae > Streptophyta > Pinopsida > Pinales > Pinaceae > Pinus > Pinus taeda. Next base: position 251,099 of record APFE031658609.1, on the reverse strand, counting down.
CTATTAGTGAAACTCATTGCAGTTAGGTGTGCCAATGTGTGGTGAGTGTTAGTGAGTGCTAGGGAAACATAAGGGAGAACTAGGTCAAAATGCATGGGAATGAATGAATAAAAGTGTGTGATAAGGAGTGTCAATGAGTTCCAGGTGTGGTAAGAGGGGAATGACATGGTATGCTAAGTAGTGCTAAGTCATTCTAGTGTGCCAGAGCTACATGCAGCCAATATGTGCTAGGTGCAACGGTGTGCCAAATAGTGATACGAAGTGTTAGGGAGCATTAGGGAAACACAAGGGAGCACTATTTGGAAATAATGCATGCAAATGAATGATTAAGAGTTTGTGACAAGAAGTGTCAGTTATTTCAGGGTGTGCTAAGGAGGGAGTGACAAGGTATGCTAGGTAGTGCTAAGGCATTCTAGAGGCGAGGGAAACATGACAATATGTGCTAGGTGCTAAGGTGTGCCAATGCATGCCAGGGGGAGTTATAGAATGTCAAGGAAAGAAATGGAGTACTAGTTTAAAATGCATGGAAATGAATGAATAAGAGTATGTGATAGGGATTGTTAGTGAATTCTAGGTGTGCTAAGGAGGGAGTGACAAGGTATGCTAGGTAGTTCCAAGGAATGCTAGAGTGCTAGGGCATCATGACGAGATGTGCCAAGTCCTAGGGTGTGCCAATGTGTGTCAGGGAGTGCCATGAGAACACAAGGGAGAACTAGTTCAAATTGCATGGAAATGAATAGATAAGAGTGTGTGATAGGGAGTGTCAGCAAGTTCCAATTGTGTTAAGAAGGGAGTGACAAGGGTATATGCTAGGCAATACCAAGGCATGCTAGAGTGTCAAGGCATGTTAGGGAGTGGTAGGGTCTGTTAGGGAATGGAAAATCATGCCAAGGAATGCAGGGAATGATAATGTGTGCCATGTAGTGCCAATGGATTGTTATACATGCTAGATGTTATGGCATGTGAAGATGTAAACTATGTTGCTTAGTTGTTTTATGGGCACTGTTGGATGTGACCCTTGACTTGGTAACTTGTTAAGTGGGATGAGTTAATATTGGACATGAGAAGCCTAAGATGATTTATAGTCCATTAGGGGAACAAGGCATAGTCTAGTTGTAGTAAATGTAACTTGGTAAAGTTGTTGTAGTCAAGGCAGGAATTGGTTGGGTTCCTAAGTCTTAAAGAAAATTAGGGTAGTTATGAGGGAATGATAATTAAGGAGTGACATGGCATGCCAAGGAATGAAAAGGTGTGCTGATAAATGGCCAATAGTGTCAATTCATGTCAAGGAGTGTTTGGGAGAGTCAGGGAATCATAAGGGAGAACTAGATCAAAGTGCATGGAAATGAATGAATAAGATATTATGCCAGGGAGTGTCAGTGAATTATAGGTGTCCCATGGATGAAGTGTGTTAGGAGGATTTCATATTAGGATTTGTAGGAGGAAAGCTTACGATTGTGATAAGAGGATGAAAAAAGTATTTTGAGACAAAGGGAGACTTTGGTCTAGGCACAACACTATTTTTTCAATCACTTGGTTGGGTTACCAAGTCACAAAAAAAGTAAGGTTATCTATGAGGGCATGAAAACAAGGGAGTGCCAAGGTGTGAGGGAATTTTAGGAAGTGTTAACACATGTTATAAAGTTCCAAGGAATGTTAGGCATGTCAAGACATGCCAAGTGCTAAGGCATGCCAATGTGTGCTAGGTTCTAGGATGTGGCGTGAACACATGCTAGGGATTGCTAAGGAAACACAAGGGATGACTTGTTTCAATTACATGTAAATGAATGAATTTTCATGTGTGATAGGGAGTATTAACAAGTTATAGGTGTGCTAAGGAGGGAGTGACAACATATGATAAGCAGTTCCAATAGGTGGTAGAGTGCTAGGAAATCCTACTAAGATGTGACAAGTGCCAATGTGTGCCAAGGAGTGTTAGGGAAACATAAGGGATTACTAGGTCATAATGCATGGAAATGAAGGAATAAGAGTGTGTTTCATGGAGAGGTAGTGAGTTCCAAATGTGTTAAGGAGGATTTACAAGGCATGCTTCGCAATGCTAAGGAATTCTAGAGTTCTAGGCTGACATGCCGCCAAGATGTGCCAACACGTGTAAGGAAGTGTTAGTTGGGAGTGCCAAGGAAGCAAAAGGGAGAACTATGTCAAAATGAATGGAAATGAACAAATAAGAGTTTTTGATTAGAAGTTTCAATGAGTTATAGGTGTGCTAAGGACAAATTGAAAAGGTATGCTAGGCAGTGTTAAGGCATACTAGAGGCTATTGCGACATGCGAAGATGTCATAGGTGCTAGGTGTAACAACATGTGTCATGGAGAGATAAGGAGTTCTAGGGAAACACAAGCAAGAACTAGGTAAAAATGCCTAGAAATGAATGAAAAAGTGTTTGTGACTAAGACTGTCAGTGATGTCTAGGTGTGCTAAGGAGAAAGTGACAAGGTATACTATGTAATGCCAAGGAATGCTAGAGTGTTAAGGTGGCAGGCCAAGATGTGTGAGGTGCTAAGGTGAGCTAGGGAGTGTTAGGGGGTATCAAGGAAACATAAGGAAGCACTAGTTCAAAATTCATGGAAATTAATGAATAAGAGTGTGTGAGAGGGAGTTTCAATGAGTTCTGGGTGTGTTAAGGAGGGAGTGACAAGGTTATATGCTAGGCAATGCCAAGGTATGCTAAACTACCAAGGCATGTTAGGAAGTGCCATGGTGTGCTAGGGAGTGTCAAAGCATGCCAAAGAATGTAGGGGATGCTAACACATGCCACATAGTGCCAATGCATTCTAAGACATGTCAGGTGTTATGGCATGCCAAGATGTAAATTGTGTTGCTTAATTGTTTTAGACCAAGGTTGGATTTGATGAGCCTTGTCTTGGTAACTTGTTAAGTGGGATAAGAGAGATTGTACATGAGTAATTTGAGATGAGTTACAAGTAGTTTTTATGTGAACGAGGCATATGTTGAATTTCCATGACACATGAAAATCTAGGTTTGGCCTTAGAGTTTTTTATGTGAACACACTCAAGTGCCACAACGCATCTACTATGCAGAATGAAATCTACCTTGAAATAAAAAGTAATGGATTGAATGCACATAGTTTAGGGTTTGCGAATATTCATATGTTAATGCTTATTATTGTGATGTACAATAGCCATTTATATGTCTAGTGTAAGACTCCTTTGGAGATTTCTATCCAACAACAACATCTCTGTGGTAAAAGGTGTATTGTCGGAGGTTGCTCCATCAAAAATAGCAACCAAAAGGGACCTTACTATGCACACAGATGAAGAATTAAGAATATTGTTATATATGAGTGTTGATGTGGAGGTATGGGACAAAATTACGCAGGAAATAAACCTCTTTGTTCAACCAATCAAGATCTAAAAAGGAAAATGTGTGAATACATGTGTGATTATATTTGGAGAAATTCCAACCTAAGCCACAAATCTGTTGACATTTTGCTGGAGCTAACCTATAATTGTTCCTAAATTTAATAAACATGTAAAATAGGACTGACTTTTCAATACAAAATATAAAGTGATAGGAACATGGCCAAATTGTGAAATTGTAAAAATTGGTATGGTTTAAAGGGAGAAATCCCTTTGAAAAGTCTTACATGTGGTAATGAAGGATGAGCCTTGTTCTAGAACCCCTTTAGGCATCCATATTAGGAATTGGTGAAGGATGCAACACTTCAGAATAATTTTTGTAGCAGTGATGTCAACACTTGTATAGTGACATGGGGTTGGAGTTGGCCTGTCAAAGTTCATTGGTCTACTTTGGAACTTCTCTAGGGTGATGCCTTAGATAATTTGGAGTACAAGGGCATGATTTGATATTTATTTTGCATTGAAGAAGCTTTGGAGACTAGATAATGTAGAAAAACCCCTTGTTCTGAATAGGGAAGCACATGCCACTGAAGAAAGTAACAACGAGTACACAGATCTGAAACTCAAATCACATCACTATTTATTACTCTTTGAAACAAGAAATAACTAAAAATTTGAAACACTACTATTCACTTTTCCTTTATTCTAGAAGGTACAATGAATCTAGAAACATGTACAATAATGTCTCAACTTTCTTAACTCCTAATCTTAATGCACCTTCCTTGCATTGATAGATAAGACAATTAAAGTCTACCACTAATGAATTTGATATGAGATATGAAAACATGCTTCCTTAGCTAAGGCTGAGAATTAATAATTAGGGAAGTGCTCCTTTAACTTTGCATACAAAAACTAAATAAATAAAAGAGTTTCGCTACTCCAGGTGCCAGAAACGAATCCACTGCCTAAGGTAAGTGCTTTGCCTAAAACAAGATATTAAGGACTCAGAAACTTTGTTGCTTCCTTCAAGAGAGGTGTATGTCAAACAAAACTAAGCTATCATGCACTATCCTCCAAATTCATTCACCTTTTACAGAAATCTTGTGCCTAACAAGAGACCAATATCCAACAGAATTCGCTGACTAGCCAGAGACCCTTGTGCTCAAACAATGAGATAATAAGGGAATGTGAACTAGGGTGGAATATTTCACCACCGAAATTGAAAAGAGATAGAAGGGGTCGAAAACTATCACACCTAATGCTTAAGAACAAATGAATTAATCCACACTTGGTGATCCAAAATGAATTCAATCCTTCTTTATTTATAGATTTCGCAGAGGGGTTTCATATTCTTAAGTGATTGAGTAAACCTTACTCCAAACCCCAAATTTGGGTTTTTAAAGCCCAGTTTCCCCAAAAATTACCCAATAATGGGTATTTTGTGGGTTTTTTCCCCTTTATGGAGGACTATAGTCTACGGGGATGGATAGGATATTACGTCCCATTCATCCTCAATTTGTAGAGGATGTTACATGGCACCTAATAAAAGAAACAATGCTCTAGTTTAGGAGGTAATAACTAAATGCTTATTTCTTTCCACATAGGACATACATATTGCAAAAATGATGATGGGGTAGAAATACTACAAAAGACCTAAATATTACTAGCATTGTCATAGTCCAAGAATAAAAACCCTTTCAAATGAAACAAGGTCAGTACCACATACTACCAGCACAAATCACAAATTCAAAAACAATATACTTATTCAATGAAAGAATGGCGAATCATATTAGCGCACTTTAAATTTAATAGCTCTTGAGTTGCAGTGTCAATCAAAATTTCTTGAGTTGGATCATAATTAAGTACTCAATGTTGTTTTTGGTCTAATTTAGGGAAAAGGAGGAGGTCCTAGTGACAATGGGATGATCAAGCTTTTTAGAAGGGCGCTATGCTATACTTTTCAACATACAAGCCATCATTCTAGTGGAGGAGATATAGATAAGTCTTTAAAAAGGACCTTTACAAGATCAATTTGGAGGAAAATCCATTTTCAAAGCTTAAACACAGTTCTAGATTCAAACAAGAGTAGTCATTTTTCAAAACAATTATTAATTCCCAAGAAATTGGAGCCAAGCTGACATGTTGACCATTTATTCTTATACTGGATAAGGAAGCATTTACGAAAAGTCCTTGGCCCTTTGATCTAGTATTGATGTAAATATCTTGATTAGAAATGTAATAAGAGGTGCAGTTTATATCAAGGAAAAGGGAAAAGTAGAGGGCCAGTTAATAATTATCTCTAAAAAACTCTCAATAGAATCCTAACATATTTCAAATGGAAAAGGATAAATCCATCATTATTTTTTGCTTTAGAAACTTTGCTAATTTCCATGATTGAAGCATGTATTCATGCCTTGAAAGAATCTCACAAATGATTTTGATATTGGTTGAAGCAAAGAAAATGTGCAAAGTTACACTCACATAGAGGTATGGAAAAAAAGTATGTGGAGCTTGTTGTCCCAGACTCCAAACAAATAATGGAAAAAAGGTGAAAAAACCAAGTCAAAAGGTATGTGTAGCTTTTTTCACGTAGAGGTAGGTCTTAACTCCACACTCTATAGCAAAGGATTTGCGGCACAAGTGACACAAAGGTTTTCATGCACAACTTTGGATTAAAAGGAGTGGAACTTGATGCTACATGTCCACTATTACCCCACTTTATGTATGAGTTAGAGGAGATAAAAATAATGAGATATGGGAGATACAAAGTAGATACTATTGTTATCCAAATTTATTAAATAATATTACTATGTCTTCCTCGACATAAAAGAAACATCTTCCATAAAATATTTTCTCCATGAACCTGATTTAAAATGAATCTCTTCCGTTGACGTGCCCAACCACAAATAGAAATGATGTCGATGGGCCAATTTCAATTTATAAAACTCACAATTAGTTTCAATTGTAAGATCTCATATTTTCAGTTCAGAGTTCAGTTACAAGCAGTGAAACGGGACTCACCGATTAATCATGACTAATCATGAGTTGGAATTTGCTCGCTCTCTAAATGATCCGATCTAAATATTTGTGAGTCTAACTCACGTTGACCAAGTTTAACTCATGGTCAATGCAAGTTTGACTTGAGACATGCCGATTAAAGAAGATTCCTGTGATTGATTCCAATTTATTCGACTTTCAGCCTTGACTCGACGAGCACGAGTTTTTCAAGTTTAGGTATGTTGCATTGCTAAAAACTAAATGTCAGTCATTCCAAAATTTATTTCTCATTTCTCAGGCCCAAAACTCATATGTCGATACCTTCAGTAATCAATCACTACTCACTTTTACACATTCCAGACTCAATATCAGGGAACCGCCAAGGTGAGCCTATGTCTAGACTCCATATCGGGAAATCGCCAATGTGTTCTCTATCCATACTCCATATTGACCCTCGGGCAGTTGCACATCACATTCAGCGTGTCTTACCTTTAGGCTTAGCCACTTCACTATTCAACAAGCGAGGTACATTGGCACTTGGCTTAAATAATAGGTATATTACTATATTGAAGTTTCAATGTCATTTTCAATGGCAAGTTTCAAGTTTCACTGTTCAACAATCGAATGTTCGGTGTATTCCTTTGGTTATGACTTTTCAACCCTATAAATGGGGCTTAAATAGATTTAAAAATGCACTAAGAAATGGTTTCATACCAACCATCAACCAAGTCATCAAGCATTCCTTCCTTGGTCTATGTCTTGTTGACTTCAAAGGCTTTAACTATGCATTCACAACTTTGGGTATTTTTGTTCTTCTAGAATCTATTATTGATGTATTAGTTCAGTTGTCTTATGCTAAACGAACTTGAAAATTCAACATTACAATGCAATATATGTTTATAATATTTCCTTTATGTAACATTTCCTCATATATACCTAATTGTGTTTCAAGGTAATAATGATATATTAGGTCAAAATGTGCTTGCGTTGCTAAATAGACTCTTCTTTGATCCTTAACAAAACCTCATATCCCTTAAAACCAACCCTTTTTTTGCGAAGTTATGTATGGAATTCTTAATTTTTAATTTTTGTTGTATTTTACTGGAGCCAAATTAAATATAAGGCACAACTTCAAATATAAATAGAAGCCGCAATTTAAACACAAGTCCAAAACAACAACAATGCTGAGGGTGAAGGACTTTTCTTTGGCTTATTGTGACAAGATTCTTGGATACCCTAAGCTCCTTTGTAAATCTTGCAAAGTGAAATGTAGTGGAGGCATTTATAGATTCAAGTATCACCTTGCACAAATACCCAGCCATGATATAGGTCTCTACAAAAATTTCAAATACCAAGCAACCTTTTCCATTGATATGTTGAGTCAACATAATGCAAAGAAGGAAAAGCAAAAAATAGAAATAGGAACTCTTGGAGTTGAAAATTTTTCTTCCACTACCCCATTGTGATCTCCCTCTGTTGAATCCTTAGTGTAGTTCCCAAGTTTCCCACAAATGCCTCCAAGTCCAAGTCAAACTCAAGGCCAAATGAATCCTCCTACATTCAACAATGGAGGTGGAAACATAAACACCTTTTTTTCTCTCCGCACAAAACATGGTTCCCAACCTACCTTGGATAACACTAGTTGGAAAAAAAAATATCCATAGTCAGGCAAGGAAGGCCATTGCTAACTTTTGGTACTATTTTGACATACCTTTCCACTATGCCATAAGTCCCTATTGAAAATCTATGATTGATGCAGTTGTTGTTGTAGGTCCAGGGTTCAAATATCCTTCATTAGAGAGAATTAGGACAAATTTGCTATCAGAAAGTGTTGAAGATGCCATGCTTGTGCTATCTGAGTTTCGTTCATCATGGGTATAAACAAGGTGCACGATCATGAGTGATGGATGGATGGATCAGAGGAATAGAACTTTAATAAATCTCCTTGCATCTTGTTCAGTAGGTACAATGTTTCTCAAATCAGTGGATGCCTCAAACAAGGTTAAGACTGCACAACTTATTTGTGAAATGATGGAGGATGTCGTTCAAGAAGTGGGAGAATAACATGTACAAATTTTCACCAACAATGTAGCTAATTATATGGCTCCTAGTAGACCTTTTGAGATTAGGCACCCCACTATTTTTTGGACCTAGTGTGTTTCCCATTGTATAAATTTAATGCTTGAGGACATTAGTAAGATTCATCGGATACATGAGGTTGTGGAGAAGAAAAATCCATAACCAAATACCTATACAACCACATTATTGTCCTAAACACCATGAGAAAATACACTCAAGGTAAAGAAATTGTTCGACCTATAGTGACTATATTTGTAACAAATTTCATATCTTTGGAATTTGTGGTGTGTAAAAGATAAACCTGAAGAGGATGTCCTTGGGACCTGAGTGGATGACATCTAAACATTCCAAGATCCTTGAAGGAATTAAATTTGTTGCACTTGTGTTTAATGACAGTTTCTGGAAAGATGTGAAAGAGATTATTGTTGTGATGGAGTCCCTTGTTAGAGTTCTCAGGTACTTCAAGTCTTTTAACTTTTCTATGTTTTAAATTTCATTTCAAGCTTCTTTTCATTTTCAATGTTTCATATTAATTTTAATTTGAATGCTTAAACTTTTAGGATGGTTGATGTTGACAAACCCGCTATGGGTTACATTTATGAGGCGATGGATTTCAGAAAGGAGGCCATCAAAAGAAGATATGGGGATGAGGAGGCAAAGTATATGCCTCTTTGGGACATTATTGATGCACATTGGGATAGGAAATTACATTCCCCCTTACATGCTGCTAGGTACTTCTTAAACCCATAGTCTTTTTATGATAAGAGCAAATTTAATGAGGATGGGGAGGTTCAAAGAGGACTTATGACATGCATGGAAACGTGCTTCCCTGATCCAGAATTTCAAAGTCGTGTCTTTTCCCAAATATAGGATTATAGAGCACCACCTAAATTATTTTCCTATACCGGTGTTATATGAGAAAGGTTTAAGGTGTTGCCAGGTACCCTTTGAGGTTTGAAGCCTTTATCAGTTCATTAAATTTGTTTAAATTTTATTTTGTATGTTAAATGTTTTATTAAATTTTGTTGTCTTTTTAAGTTTTTACTACTTAGTATTTAGTATGTCTACTCATGAACCCTTTCCACTTGCTAGGTATTTGGTGGCCAAACTTTTGTAATGATACACCAGATTTGAAGAGATTTGCCATTCGAATCTTAAACCAAGCATGTAGTGCTTCAGGTTCTGAGTGCAACTGAGCATGTTTGAGAAAATACATTCTAAGAAGCACAACTGATTGACACAAAAGTGCTTAAATGACCTTGTATTTTTCCACTACAATCTACAACTTCGCAACAAGAAAATACTAGATGAGAGCTTGAATTTGAAGGTTTCATAATCTGATTTGGAATTTAAAGTTTAAACTTTAAAGTTCAAAGCCAAACTTAAATTCACATTTCAATGTCTCATGATAATGATAGGTTTGGATCATTGAAAAATAGACCTTGAAGAGATAGATTTGCAAATTGCAAATGCAACAAACTAGGTCCAATTAGAGGAGACTCCTCTTTTAAGCCTACATGACCTGAAGAACTTTGAGAGTCAAGCAAGCGGAGGAGTGGGAGGAATCGCTTCTAGTTCTCACTCTTAAGAGTCTTATACTCTTAGTTACTAAGGTTTTCTAATTAGTATGCAGTTGTTTGTAAACTTTAGGAAGCAATTGCTTCTAGTTCTATGTAGTCACTAATTAGTAGTCATGACTCAGTACTTTGGATCATGTTTGGACTCATAACATATATGAGATGCTTATTCATTCATGATATTTTGGACATCTATCGATATTATGAATGTTTTGGACATGGATTTACTGAATATCAATGAAAATTGTTTTTTTTTTTTTTAATTCAATATATGTGTATATTTTTATTTATTGAATTCATTGATTTTTTCCCGATTTTTTTTCCAATGTTTCCCCAATCTGATTAAAACTCTTAGATCTTTTGCCCTGACAATTTATTGTCTATTCCGAGTCTGGTAACATTAGTTACAAGTTTCATTCTTCACTTATGAGTGTTAAGTTGTGCTAGAGAGTGCCAATGCATGTTGAGGAGTGTTAGGGAGTACTAGGACAACACAAGGGAGCACTAGGTCAAAATGCATGGAAGTGAATGAATATGAGGGTGTGTCAAGGAGTGTCAATCAATGCTAGTTGTCATGCCAAGGAGGGATTGACAAGGTATGCTAAGAAAAGGTAAGTCATGCTAGGTAATATCAGGGAATGTCAAGAAGTGCTAGAGTGTGCTAGGTAGTTCCGGGGTGTGCTAACATGGCCAAATAGTGCCAAGGCATTCTAGGTGCTAAGACATGCTAGGATGTGCACGGTGCCAAAGTATGCTAATATGTGTCAAGGAGTTTCAAGGAAACAGAAGGAATAACCAAGCTAAAATGAAAGGAAATGAACACATAAGAGGGTTAATAAGTCGGGACTTTACCTTTTTCAAAAGGGGCATGCTAGGCACACTAATAATATGTTCCAATGCATGCCAAGTGCTAATGTGCGCCAAGTGCTATTTTTGTCAATGCAATATTATGACAAGGAGTTCTAGGGCATGCTAGGGACTACAAGGAATGCCAACACATGATAGGGGAGTGCTATGCTATGCTATGGCATGCCAACATGTGCTTTGGCGCCTTACTCATGACAATATGTTCTAGGTATAAATACGTTCTAGGTACAAAGATGTTCCATGACATGTGAGGTGCCAAGGAAAGTTAGTGTATTGTTCCAAAGCATGTTAGGTGTGCCATGAGCATTCAAGAGTGTTAGGTCTCTCTCATTAATAGAATTGATAGAGCTTGATTATGTATTAAATAATATAGTTCCTACACACACTAGTGGAACTTTATTGAAAGGAAATTTGTTAGATAATAAACCTAATAGAGATGAATCATATGTTGACTCATAGGAAGACTATATTATTATGACTTGAGGGAAATGATACACACTAATTACTTCTTAACAGATTGATTGGCTATTATAACCACTATGACCTTGGATAGATAATGAAAAAGACTCCACAAAAATGGTCTTAAATCATAATATTTTGACAAAAAATGCAGTAATAGGTACATAGAGTCATCAAAAACTCATTGGAATGATCAATGATGATGAACATTTTTTGACTGTCACCAAAAGTAACAAAAAAGAGCATTGGTGAGGGATAATAAAAGATTGTCACTCGAAGTGTCACCAAAGAGAGAATTAGTGATGGGCCTTTAACAACCCTCACCAAAAGTGTCACCAAAGAGAGAATTAGTGATGGGAAATTAATGACTCAGACCAAAAGGGTCATTGAGAATGAATTTGGTGACAAACTTTAAAGGACCATCACTATATACACTAATAACAATGATTTTTTAAAGACCATCACCATATGTGACATTGGTGATGGACCTTAAAGGTCCGTCACAGGCATGAAGCATCACCAAAAAATCATTGGAATGATAAATGATGACGAACATTTATTGATTGTCACCAAAAGTAACCAAAAAGATCATTGGTGATGGTCAATAAAAGATTGTCACTAGAAGTGTCACCAAAGAGAGAATTAGTGATGGGCATTTAACGACCCTCACCAAAAGTGTCATTGAAAATGGCTTTAGTGACAAACCGTAAAGGACTATCACTATATACTCTTATAACAATGTTTTTTAAAAGACCGTCACCATATGCGACATTATTGAGAGACCTTAAAGGTCCGTCACAAGCATGACCCTCACCAATGACCTTTTTTCTTGTCGTGAATATTCTACCTGGGAGCTACACGATATTAGAGAGGCACGTAGAATTAGAATGTCACAGGGCTCGCGGCCACGAATGGAGGGTTGTGCTGTTGTGTGGGTTGGCTGGGAAATGATAATTGGTGTCACTATTCATGAAGGGATGTTCGATTTGAAGCCAAATGGAGTGAGCAACGGGCATTTAAGATGTGAGTTATGGGCAAGATTTTGGAAAATCTGCCACCAAGAAAGCATTAATGGCCCGAAATTGGGGGGAATGGTCAAATTCAAATTTGGAAGGTGCTATAAAACTCAAAGGGTTGGCCAGTGAACAACACTTGGTTATTTGAGAATTGAGCATTTGAGCAGAGCATAGACTGTTGAGAGTCGAGCGATAATTGAGCTCTTAAGTTCAAGAGAGATAGAATACAATCTAGAGATGATGACGACCACTAAGGATAGGTTAGGAATTGAAGAGGTACTCGCCCACAAGGTATAGCATACCCAAATGGTGGAGGACATTCCAGAAGGCACCGGGGTGGTGACATAAATCCCCAAATCACCGTGAATACCATGGCCTAAGAAGGATAAACAGGTGATGGTTCCAGTACGCATGTCCTCGAGGAATCCATAGCACAACAAACTCTCCATGGAAGAGAAGGGGAAAGTAGTCACAATAGAAATAGATGAGGAAGAAGAAGACTTACAGGCCTTGATCACCGCAAAGGAAGAAGAAGAAGAAATGGAGGAGGATATACAATCGTTGCGCTCTGCAACAAAAATGCTAGCATATGTCCCTCCACACAAAGGGAAAACCAAGTACTAAAGAACCTGGATGAAACGAAAAACTCACTCCAGACCTCGCTCCTCCTCAACGACATTGTATTTGAGGGCACGCACCTAGTCTACGTACCAACCATGAAATTTGAAGACTGGGACCTCGCTAATAGTGAGAAGTTCCCACACTTAGAGACCAAGAACTTAATGAAGTAGAACACTAAGGGGGTAGTGATAATGTTAGAGCTGTGAAAATGGCTGCATGGTGTGGAGAAGGTTGGGTTGCTACACTTCTTATGGATACCACATTTCCACCACACCCCCATGACCATTTTTGTCATCAAGAAGTTACTCTGCCTGGTGCATGATGGGTATCTATGGCTGGAGGAGCCTATTCCCATCACAACAGATCTCATTCACAGGATTTCTTGGTTCCCTTGTAAAGGAAAGGGACCTACAACTATAGCAGAAGCCATGAAGAAGAAGAGGGGCTATGTCATCTTAAGCATCAAGGACAAAGGGTTGCACATAGTGACCCAAATCATGGCTGGAAAAATTATGATAAAGTGTTGCGCCAATGAGGTACCAACGTCAATTGTCGCGCTGGTCGAGTAGTGTGCAAAGGGTGTCCAATTCAGCTGGGTCGAATTCCTCTGCAAGGAGTTTTTGATAAACTGTCGTGAAGAATAGGAGCAGGGTAAGACCTTACACTATACATGGTTGCTATTATCCATACTTCTCGTAGCGGGAGAACTACTAGAGGATAGTCAATTCTCCAACATTGACAGATAGTTACCAAAGGCCATGAAGTACACTTAACTCTGGGTCACCAAGGACACGAAACAGATTTGCGACATCAAAATTTTCTGGGTGCTCATGGAGGCGAGCATGCAGATATGGATCAATAGGAGGCTGTGCCTATCACCTAGAGTGCACAATAGTTTGTAGAGTTTTGCAAACTTCTAAGTTGATATGCACAAAATCTATATTAGGGCACGAAAGGATCTAGCGAAGCAGTGGATGAAGCTACCATTTATAGCCACTAATGACGCAATTTTCATTGTCTTGGAGACATGGCCTCCCGAATGGTGCACCCCAGACCTGGTAGAACTAAATAAGGCAGCAGCCCAGAAGAAAAAGGATGATGCTAAGATTTGCGTCACTCAATTGGCGAGAAAAAGAAGAATGAAAAAGAAGCAGCTGAGGTAAGGGCAATCTGCGAAGCGGCATAGAAAGCCATGAAGCAGAAGAAGGCCGCAGAAGTAGCAGTAGTAGTGCAGGCAGCAGAGGAAGAAATGACACAGGAAGACGAGGGCCAAGCAACATCCTCAGGGTAGGAGGTAGAAGAAACAAAAACAACAGAAGGGAGTGTAGACCCAAGGACCGCATCCACACAATTAAAGTGGTTGTGCATCACAGAGAGATCGAGCCCGAGAAGGAAGGTCAAGGCCTCGAAGTTGGCCATTGAACCAATCACCTTAACTGAAGGTGATCTCCATGACATCGGCAAGATGGTTTGTGATGTCACAAGTGAAGCACTTCAAGAGTTCATGCAGGAGCATCAAACTGTGTTGGGGGCCCTCAAGGCGCAGCTGGAGGAGTTACAGTTGTGGACCCCTTAAGGAGGCACCTTGTCAACGCACGTCACAACATGAACTTTAGCAACAGAAAAAATGTTGCACGCAAGGATGGCAAACACAATAGTGTTACTAGAGGGAGCTCTAGTGACACCCAATGCGATGGATCAGATGTCGCTTAACATGATGGAATACATTGGCCTTAGCCTAGCTGCCCTTCCCTAGGAAACGCTATATAAGTTACAGGATGGGATAATGGTAGAGCTACGAGCCAGTGACAGTCACGTGATCCAAGTTCTTAGCGAGCAGAAAATTAACATAGAACAGCTCAGCTTGTAGTGCGACGAGTTGGTGTTGCAGAATCAACATTTGGTGCACACAGTAGATGACACTTGATGATGCATCCCAAAGCTAGCCATTGCAGCAGATCTTTCAGTAGAAGTGCCGATCCTCAGTTTGGCAAGTAAAGTGGTGATGCGAGAGAAGAGACGACAAGGGTGCAGCTGGAGCTAAATCTCCATAGCACTGAGCTGTAGTTGAAGGCACAACCTTCCACTCCCCCAAAAATCATAACAATGTTCCAATGCTATTGTAGTAGGATTGGAAGATCTTGGAGGTGCAGTGCGTGATTGTACGAATATGTTGGAACAGGCAGTGGAGATCCTCACCACTTTGCAGGAGGATCCCAACATCCTGTGGCTGGAGACAGAAGCATCCACAGTCCAGCGGCAGTATGGAAACATCAGAGGGACTACACAGATAGTAGTCCTCACTCAGTGGCTTGCGAGGATACAAAAAGCTAAGGAATTAAAGGAACAGGTGGATGTGGTGCGCCATAAGGAAGCAGTTCTCAAAGAGAGCGTCTAGCCATGGATTAATGAAGCCTTCACAATCACAGTTATAGGTGCAAAATGTATGTTAGAGTCATAGGGTTGTTTGCCATAAGTTTGAATGTAATGTCAGCCTACCCATGGTTTACGGACCATGGGATTGTATAAATAAGAGTGAGGCTCTAAGTTGTAAGGAAAATGAGATCATAATAGAATAAAATGAGATAGCGAAGCATAGAAGAAGATTCTAAGTGCATCTTGGGTCGTAGTAGTAGGAAGATGCTCTGCAACTGAGTGCAGAGAGGCCTAGTAGAGTCCGGACCTGAGTGCACGAAATCCTGTAGCTGAGTGCGTAGGGTAGAGTTGATTCGGTAACCAGAGAAAGGATTAATAAAGAAAGGTTTTCTTACAAAGATGGTGCATCTATTCTGAGTTATTACATGCTTGATCTTAAATTGAAATTATATTGTTTATTTATTACGTGCACTTATATGAATTGTGAGTATTGTTAAGTGTAACTAAAAGCGTACAAATAAGCTAAGTTAATCAACTAATATTGGGCTACTAGCAAGGATTTGGGTAATAACATTATTCAGCCCCCGAGTAGGGCTGCACGAAGGTAGCATCCCAAGCTGTGAGGTACAGGTAAGCATGCGCAGCGACGTGCACGCAAGGTCGAACCACGAACCAATGGAAACCATCAGACATCTCCAGGGTGTGGAAACCTAGTTCTAGCACCCTCCCATACTACTTTGTGTGAGACCTCAGTCTGCACTCCATTGACTGTTGCTGAAAGGGCCAGTAGTACTGGGATTTGTTTGGATAAATCACCTCCGAACCTGGGTCAGGCTCCAACAAGCCAACACCATGTTGCACACTAAAGGAGTGGCAAGCCTTTGTCCTCCTATTCATCTAAGTATCGTGATATATTCATGTGGACATACGATGACTTGAAAACTATGACACGTGAATAATCCAACACATCATTCTGATCAAAGAAGGAATCAAGCCATTTCAACAGAAGTTCAGAAAAGTTCATCTGTCACTTGAACCCCTCATATAGAAATATTTGACTAAGTTGTTGAATGCTCAGATCGTAGAAAAGGTTCCTCATTCTACTTTAGTTTCAAACTTAGTTACTGTAAGGAAGAATTCTCGGGAAATTCACTTGTGCATATATTTCTCAAATCTGAATCAGGTCTCGAACAAAGACAACTACCCTATGTTGTTTATGGAGCACATCTTGCAAACAATATCTAGAGAAAAAATATTTTCTCTCCTTGATAGTTTTTCCGTATATAACCAGGTTCTGGTAGTAGAACCTAATAGACTTAAAACTACTTTTCGTACCAAGTGGGATACGTCCTCTTAGAGAAGAATGCCATTTGGGTTGGTAAATGGAGGCACAACCTTTTCAGTGTGTTATGGACATCGCCTAGCATGGGCTCATCAGACAAAGTGTGGTGATCTACCTTGACGACAGGAAAATATTTTTCAGAAATCTGTCAGACCACCTATGCCATCTTAAGAAGATCTTTGAGTGATGTTGAAAGTACAGGATATCCTTAAATATCAAGAAGAGCATACTCACAATGTCTAAGAGGAACCTCCTTGGGAGTATCATCACCAATAGTGGGATTAGGTTTCATCCAGAACAAGTTCATACTATAACACAAATTCCACACCCAGTCAACAAAAAAGCTATGTGGTCCTTCTTGGGGAAGATCAACTTCCTCCAGAAGTTCATCTCAGATTATGTGTAGATTGTTAAACCTATCCAAGACATGATCAAGAAGGATGTAGTCTACAACTGGGGGAAGAAGGAAAAGGATGTGTTCACCTGTATCAAGTAGGAAATGGCAGAAACACCTGTGTTGTACAACTAAGGTTTCAACAAATATTTTTGGATTTATACTTTTGCTTCTGCCAATACACTCACTACAGTGCTCACACAGAAGGATGAGCTTGATAACGAACATCCCATATCCTTCAAGAGTGTGAGCATGTAGGGACTTGAGCTCAAATATGTAGCCATGGATGAACAAGCATATGTTTTATACAAGGTGGTGAAACACTTTAGACCCTACCTACTGAAGAATCATTGCATAGTCTTTGTGTCACACCCAACAGTTAGATTGATGCTTGTTCAAGAAGAGTTGGGTGAAAGACATGCAAATTGGATTACAAGACTACAAGAGTATGATCTTGGTATCAAGCAATTTCACACTATCAAGGGTCATGGTCTCTGCAGAATTATAGCAAAAGTGGTACACGTGAAAGAGGAAGAGGAAGAGTTCACCAGTTGGGAGCAAGAAATCAACATGTACGATGTAGAGCGAACACCACCCACTTTGCATGACAATTCTTGGTACGAAGAAGTACGCCCATACCTTGAGTAGGCACCATTCCCTCTCATATTTCCATGTGGTAGAAGAGGGAACTTCACCTCAAAGCCTTACCTTACCTGTTGGTGCACAAAGTTCTTTATAGAAAGCACAACAATGACATTTTGCTCAGGTGTCTAGAGGCACAAGATTCGGAGAGAGTGTTACTTTATATGCATAATGGACTAACTGGAGGTCACTTTATGGGTAATACAACTATGTTCAAATTCATGAGAGTTGGTTTCTACTGGCTGACATTGTTTAAAGATGTTCACGCTTATGCTCGCAAGTGCCCAGTTTTTTTGCGATGTGCTGCCAAAACTTGAAGGTCAACAGCCCCACTGTAACATGTTGTAGTGGACCAACCATTCCAACAGTGAGGCTTAGACATCATTGGGGAGATCTTCTAGCATTTATCAAAGAAACACTACTACATTCTAACTACTACAAATTACTTCATGCGGTGGATGGAAGCAGTTCCGCTCAAACAAGTGAACAACCAAGAAGTCATTAACTTCCTTCAGCAAAAAATCATTTTGAGGTTTGGCGTTCCTGTATCACTTTTGTTTTTGACAATGCAACTTACTTCTCTTCGTTGAAACTTTATGATTTTACATTGCAATATGGTATTCTGCTCTGGTGAATGCACTTTGGGCTGACTGAGTTACACCTAAGCTCTCTCTAAAAACATCTCCACACTTCCTTGTAAATGAAAAAGAATCCATCCTTCCACCTAACATACACTTTCCTTCTCTCCAATTGCCCCGAGAATCCCAAGGCTAGCTGTGTCTATTGGTTCAGTGTTGGATGGACACATTACACAACTTACAATAAGAAAGAATGAAAGCAAAAGAAAAAATTTCACTCCACCAGAATTATATCAAGAGATTGTTCAATCGAAAGTATGTAGGGAATGTTAGCTTCATTGTGGGTGATCTAGTATTGAAGTGGGATAAACCCCATGAAGACAAAGGAAAACATACGAAGTTCTAGTCCCTATGGATTGGTCCATACATGGTTTACGAAAAAATTTACCAACACATGTATTGCTTACAATCACTTGACAGGAGGATTGACAACCTTCCTTTCAATGACCAATAATTGAAATGTTATTTTCAATGATCTGGGGCTGTGCCCCACCCCTATGTACATAGCATGCTTATTTTTGTTCTGTTGTTTTACGTTATTGATTTTTCTTTAGTTCACTTCTCTTTGTTTTGATTATCTTGTCATTTTGTTTTGTAAATAAGTGTTGTTCTATATTGTATTCTAGCTTTTGAATAAGTATTTGGATAAATTTGAAGAGCCTTGTGACACTACAGCACTTGGCTAGTCCTATGTCTATCTTCTCTGTGCTTGGTTGTATTTTTGGCCGATGAAGCTTGGACTAAAAATATGATCCGTCTATAAGGTAAGCTCTGGTAAAACCATGAACATGTTTCCAAATTGGGAAACCCCATGCCTATACTGAGTCTTTTGCTCTTTGTGTTTAAGCTTAATCCAACTAGTAGAAATGGAGAAGGGGAAAAATATAAATGACCAAGCCTAAATCATAGGCCTTACATGCTTCTCTGAAGTAACAAACTCTTCTTATCTCAATAATTTGGGATCCATCTTCCACCCCAAAAATAAATAAGTGCATATGCACAGTCATCTTTCAAAAAAATACAAAGGTGAAAGAAGAGAAAGGCTTCCTACGTAGAGAGGTGAAGGAGGAAACTCCACCGAGGTAATGACCAGGATCGCTGGCAGTGGAGCAATGCTCATGTTCCTACGTGACTCCACATGGATATTGTCCAGGCATGCTGGCAGTGAAGAAACCCTAGAGATGAAAACTTATACTCTGCAAATCTCAAGATCACGAACCAAACTACCCTTCCTGATTTTGAAACATTGTCATCTTGCTAACAATTTTGCTGTGTTCGACTAAGTTGGTACAAGGTGAACCATGTTTGTCTATGGGGTAAGTGGGGAAGCCAAAGTAACCTGCACAATGAATCAATTCTCCCTGAAAGGCCAAGGCCCTGTGCTGTAAATGAACCAAAACAGAGAAGTTGGTATTCAACTAGTGTGTCACCAAGTGTTTTAGCGGCTGCAACACCCTCCAAAATTTTGGCCAGCATCCAAATTTCGTAGCCTTCCTTGCTTTTTCTCCTTGATGGTTGTAAACACTTAGGTTCATCACATGTGATTTTGTCGAGTCTTTACACCCTTTTTTCTTGATTGACAACCGATCATCTTTTTGCATGTGGATTGCTATGTCATGCTTGCAAGTTTGTTCTTGAAAAATTTGAAGGTTTTCCTTTGTGTGTATGCTTGTTTTCATCCTGTGAACACCAGTGGTACTCACACACAAATTTGTAAACATTATTTTGCAAGCATCGTCATGGTCGTTCAAATATCTATCTCAAGTTTCACACTTGTCACTTTTAACCTTTTTGTCAATCTCACTGAGAACATTCTTGTCTTGTTGGTTTGAGGTGTCTTGTGGTCAATTCATGCTATGTGATCACAATGCCATGTATTCACAAGTACACTTGCTTTCACATTTAGTCATTTTTTCTGGAAAATATGTTGATTGAAACACCCTCCTTCAATCGGACCCCAATCTCAGTGACCTTGCTCTACTATCCCAAACTACTCAAAGCTTGAGGCTTTTCTCTGGGACCTCCTTCATTGCAAAATCCTAGAAGTGAGCCAACCAACTATTTCCCATAACTACGCAGAATATTTCTCTGAGTTTGATCCTCTCCATGCTTCCCACAACATCTCTCATCCAGCCTCCCTCTAGTCTTCTGGATAACTGCACTGCTCCCCAAAACTACGTAGACATTTCCCAGTTTACTATCCTGCATTGTCTGTAGAAATTGTGCAAAGCTTGTGAGTTGGGCCTCTCCTACCTGTCACTACATTGTTCCTGAGAATTGCACAGATTTGATTGGAAAGCCCCCTACTGGCTTTCCCTGATCTCCCTATGAAAATGGTGTAGTTTTGACTAGAAACATCTTTGCTTCCCTTCTCTGCACTCATCTTGAAAACTGTACATAACTTACTTCCTGACAATGTCTCTACAAAATGTGAAGTTCTAACTAACAACTCCCCATAGCCTGATTGATCCCTGCTCTAAAAAACTGC
This sequence comes from Pinus taeda, assembly GCA_000404065.3. Classification (NCBI taxonomy): domain Eukaryota; kingdom Viridiplantae; phylum Streptophyta; class Pinopsida; order Pinales; family Pinaceae; genus Pinus; species Pinus taeda. Next base: position 230,262 of record APFE031658609.1, on the reverse strand, counting down.
ACAAAAATCTCTGCCAGTGTCTCATACTACCCATTCTGTCCTCCTTGGAGAAACTACGCATATCCCCAACTGGACAACCGAAGGACCTACGCAGTCCACACCTTTAAAAATGCGCAGAATTTCCCACCAGTTCCTGATGAGCCTCATAAATGGGTAGTTATATGGGCTCATTTTACCTCCTAACCTAGTCAAATCAACCATTCTCTTAGCTTAGTGTATGATTTTCTGATTATATTTATGCTTATGGAGTGAGTTGAGTTAGTTATGATGTCATGTGGTCTAACATATGTTTAATGCAGATTATTGATGAATTTTAAGGTCAAAGTCAAGGATCCAATAGACAAATGGAAGCAATAACTCGAAGTGGAAAAAGGAGAGGACTTATAGGAGGGAATCCCCCTCATTTATTACTCCTCACTTCAAATTCCCCTTCATTCATCTCGGAGTACAAGCAGCCAAGTCATGCATTAGAAGGCAGCTGAGCAAGTGGAGGACGACTAATGATTATCTCGAGTTTTGGGAGCCAAGCCTCCTTGATTTTAAGGAAGCTATTGGTAGCTTCATTTGTATAAGTAGGGAGGCCTAGGGCCTCACTAGGGTTGGATTTTTGTTGGATTTTTGCTTATGTAAACTCGCTTATCTTTTTTGAGACATTTTCATGTAATCTTGTTATTGTTTTGATAATAAAGATGGAATCCTATTTGAGCTATAACTGAGTTACCACAGAGGGCTAAAGGTCTTGGGTTAGGGCCCAATCCAAGCATCCAAGTTCCTCTTCACTTGTATTTGTATGTTTTATTTCAGTTGTAGATTAGGTTGCTGTTAGATGTATTCTTTTATGGTTAAGAATAGGTTTCTTTTGATGATTCAGTAGTTTGGTTCCATTTGTGTTTTCCATAGTAGGTTAAAAACTAATCAACAAAGATTCAAAAGGCTAGAAATAGTGCCTTGGCCTCCCTTCCTCCCTTTGGGACCATGATTTGAGGCAAATACCCTCATGCTACCCCAAAAACACAGATTTTCCTCATTCATAGGACTTCTAGTGTTTGCAGCCTTTTAGTAGGTTAATAGTCCAGCTTTTCTTTGCTTCAGATCTTATTCAACATGCTCACTTCTTTATTCACAATAGTCTTCTTTCATGCTTTCCTTTCTTTCAGCATTTCTCAGCATTTCCTTTCATAGATCATAGTTTAGACTAGTTTGATGCAAAACTATGTTTTTCTCGATGCACTCATTTCATTGCTTGTTTGATCTTATTGGCTGATTGTTAGTTCATTTGTAGTAGATCTCTTCTAGCAATGGGACAGCATATCAGCCATCCCATCCTCCATCTGATCCATGCCCTATAGGTCGCCCAAGTCTCACCTTAATTCTGCCTTAGTTTCCTACATTTTCCATAGAACTTTTGCCTCTCTCCTTGAGCAAACCCAATCATCTTTCTCTCTCCTGGTGATTCTTGATAGAACCTAGGTGCCCTAACACCTCATTCCAACCTTCATCCACATTTTTCAACCACTCTCACACCCTCAAAGCAGTGAAAACGTCTCTTGCCCTCTTCCTGTAGGCCTCTTGTAGAACGTTATTTTTCCTCCTGTAGATTTCCTATGTCCTCCTGTAGATTTTCTTGTAGGCTTTCTTTTGAAGGCCGAGTGTGGGAAAAGCATCCAGAAGGCCACCTGAGACCTCCTAGGACCCATCCACACCATCCTACAGCCTCTCAAGTCCCAAAGCCACCCTCCAACACCACCTATTCACTGCCACATTCACACACAATAAACTATACCCATGTCAGATTCACATAAAAATCCAAAAAGATGTTTTTTGCTTATTTACTCCTAGAAGTAGCTTAGTTAGATGTTTTTTACTTCCTTGAATAGGTAATGGCATTCTTTTCATGGTTTTAAAAGTGCTTTCTACAAAAGTGGGATTAGTTGGTTAATTAGGGTTTACTAGGTTTGCTTTACATTTTAGTCTTTCTCCTTTCTGCAGTGATAGTAGCATATGTAGAGTAATCTTTCTCTCCTTTCATGACATATAGAGCTTCTTATGTAATCCATAGAAGTTGGCTTGAGCTCCTAGTGATCTTGTGCCAGAGGACCAAGTGACAACCTGTAGTAAGAAGTAGTACTTGTGCATGGAGCACCGACACTTCCAAGTTTGTTACGCACTACCAGGTTGATAAGAGTAAAGAAGGTAGACTAGGAGTTGTAGCATTATTGCTGCAATACTGGCGCTCACCATTCTTTTTGGTGCCATTGCCAGGGAAGCATCAGAGTATTGCTTTCTTCTATCTTCTATTGCAACATTGTACTAATAGTTTATTTCAGCAAGAGTAGACTAGTCATTTCCTTTCCTTTCAAGTTCTACATTTCCTCGCTTTCCTTTTCAATTCTACAAATTTCATTTCAACAAGAGTAGAATAGTCATTCCTTTCCTTTCAAGTTCTGCAAATTTCATTTCAACAAGTTCATTTCAGTTAGTTGCAAATTTTTTTGTTCAATCAATTTTAGTTTTGCAGGTACTAGCAGTGGGGAAAAGAGAAACAAAAACCAACCAACAAGATTTCCTTTCATGCCTCATAGGAATAAAAATAACTTAGGAAACTTTTTGCCCAACACCCCCACTACTTCACACAGCCAACCTTCTTTCTTCTTCAGTGGCTGCGATCAAGAAGAACCCCTAGGTGAACAACAAGACATATTTGAAGAACCTATAGGGGAAGAAGAAGAAGAAAACATTCATTTGAAGCCAATGGCTAAACACAAAAATTCTAGAGGGAATGGAGAGAGAATAGAGGGTACCTTTCCATTAAGGAGACCAATGGGGACACCAAAATGAAGAATATAAGCCCTTCTGCCCTACCTCATTTCCATGGTCCGACTACAAAAGATCCTGACACCTTTTTGTTTGAGTTTGTTTTTATCTGTTGAACCTATGACTATGCAGAAGATGAGAAAAAGTTGAAACTATTCCCTTCTACTCTCAAAGATGCAGAACTACGTTGGTTCATGGGATTACCTGGCAATAACATCACAACTTGGGCTCAGATGCAGTAAGCCTTTAATAACAAGTATCAAGACTATTGTAGGTCAAAAGATACGAAAGAATAGATTTTCCAAATGACTATAGGAAGTGATGAGTCCCTGGAAGACTATGAAGAGAGGTTCCAACTTAGTTACAAAAGGGTTGGGTGTACACTTGACCTTGAGTCTCTAAAGCTAGTCCTACTCAGAGGAATTCAGGAAGATCTTTTGGACACCCTCAATCTACTAGCTGAGGGAGACATCTACCAACTATCCTATGAGGAGATAAAGATTGTTTTTAGAAACCATTCTAGAGCAGCCAGAAAGAAAGGGAGGGGGAGTCAACCCATAGTCAATACCTCTTCCTCTAACTCATCCATTAGAGGAGAAATTGGAAACATGCTGGCATACTTCAAGAGTGAGATGATGTAGACTCTTTCCATCCAAATGGGTACCTTACATATCAAAAGGAAACAAGAGGAAGCAAAGAGGGTTTTGGCCACTTTTTTCCCTAGATGCACCAGGAGGCATCCTAAGAATGAATGCCCATTGAACTCTATAGAGGTTTTTTTAGTATGTGAAGAGAATCATTCTACAGATAAGTGCCCTTCCTTGCCCAGACTTAAAGTTGGATATCAAGGGGCTGAGGGAGTCACTAAACAGATCTATTACATAAACCAAAGGAGGCCGCATGGACCTAGACCATATCAACATGGGATGCAAGGGAAAGCTCAGGCATACTACAACCCCAACCAAGTCACTTCCATACCTTCTTGGGGCCCCTCTGCTCATCCTTCCTGGTCCACACCTCCTCCTTGGTCCTTTACATCTCCATATCATGCCCAAACAACCACCCATTCATTTCAATCCTATGCTCATCCACAGCCTCAGTGGAATGCATCTCATCAGGGATGGGGGCCCCAGTACAACTCTCCTCCCACGCTTTTTCCTCCACCACCTACCCAACCACAACTGTTACCTCCTGCTCCACCAAAGCAACCCCAAATTCCTGCCCAACCAAATCCAAACCCGAACAACAGACAGGCTCTGCAAGTATATAGTGGGGAACCATCATGCCCAATTTATGCTGTGGAGATTTAGGAAATTAACTTGCGCTCTGGGAAAGTTCTCCCAGATAGCTAGCCTCCACTGAGGGAGGTTGAGGAAGCTAAAGAGGAAAGAAAACCTAAAGCAAATCCACCCTTTCCTAAGATACTATCCACGACAGTCTAGCCTACCCCAGAAGAAACTGAACTCCTGGGAGAATTGAAACATTTATGTGTGAAGATACCACTTCTCCAAGCCATAAAAGATGTGCCTATCTACAATAGGTTGATCAAAGAGAAGTGCTTTAGGCATCCAGGAAGGCACAATAGAGATGCCCCAACCATCAATGTCATAAGGAAACTCTCCGACCTGATGTTAGGGAAGGTAATCTGTCCAAAATATCTGGACCCTAGAAGCCCAATAGTTGATGTCCACATCAATGGCACCATGATCCTACACATCTTGTTTGATCTAGGAGCTGCCATTAATGTGATGACAAAGGAAACAATGCTCAAACTCAACCTCCAAGGCTCCTTGAGGAGGACCACGACCATGCTACAACTTGTAGACTGTTCCACCATTACCCCTGAGGGGATTTTGGAAGATGTGATGGTCTCCATTGATTCTTGGGAGTACCCTATTGATTTCTTAGTTCTCTAGCCAAAGGAAAATCTCACTGGGTATCCTGTCATTCTGGGAAGACCTTGGTTGGCTACTGTTGATGCCTACATCATCTATTGAGCTAGGAACATGACCATAAAGAATGGGCATATGTCCAAGCAATTAATCCTATATCCTCCTACCCAACCCTTGTTAGAACATGATCTACCTCTTTGGTTGGAGGAGTAAGATGAGGATGAAGTCTATTATGCACCGCTTTGGGCATTAGAAATCGCCATGGGGGAAAACAACAAGATCAGGATGATATGATTGAAAATTTGATTCAAAATCCACCTCCTTGTGTATCACCATTAGAGGACATAGTAAGAGAAACCTAAAACAACCCCTCAATTGATCTATGTGTGGTCGACTCCACTTCTCTCCGTGTTAAGAATATAGAGTCTGGCCCAGAAAGAACCTTGAAGATCAATCCGTGCCTATCCACTTCCCAGGAGAAGGAACTGTGTAGCCTGCTGAGAAAACACATAGATGCCTTCACCTAGAGTTATAAGGAGATTAAGGGATTGCACCCTTTAGTATGTACTCATCATATATACATCAAGGAGGGTTGCAAGCCAGTCAGGCAGCCTTAAAGGAGGATGAATCCAACACTTAAAGATATTGTTAAGGAAGAACTGCAGAAGTTACTTGATGCAGGATTCATCTATCCCATCTCTGATAGTGAATGGGTCTATCCTTTGGTGCAAGTGCCAAAGAAAAATGATAAGTGGACAATCTGTGTCAACTATCGGGAATTGAACAAGCCACTATAAAGGACCATTTTCCTTTACCTTTCATAGATCAAGTGTTAGGCAGTTTGGCAGGGAATTTTTTTTTCTCTTTCCTAGATGGTTTTAGCGAGTACAATCAGATTCAAATCAGCCCGGAAGACCAAGATAAGACCACTTTCACTTGTCCTTGGGGTACCTTTGCATACCGGGTCCTTACTTTTGGCTTGTGCAATGCTCTAGCCACTTTCCAAAGAGCGGTATTGAGTATATTTTCTGAACTGGTTCATGATGTAGTAGAAATATACATGCATGATTTTACTCCTTATGGTTCTAACTTTCAAGAAGCTTTGTCTAACTTAGTAAAAGTTCTGGATAAGTGTATTGAGATGAACCTGTCCCTCAGTTCGAAAAAATGTGAATTCATGATGACTGGAGGGGCCGTGCTAGGTCATGAAATATCTCAGCAAGGACTGCAGGTGGACCCCAATGAAATTGACATCATCCAAAGGGTCTCACCTCCTCAAAAGGTGAGAGATGTCAAAAGTTTCCTAGGCATAGCTGGGTATTATAGGAGATTCATTAAAGATTTTAAAAAGCTAGCCTCTCCTTTGTTTGGCCTCTTAGGAAAAGATGTCGAGTTGATATGGTTGGAAAACTATCAAGAAGCCCTAGATACCTTAAAGAGTAAGCTCGTGACTCGCCCAATTTTGAGAGGCCCAAACTAGGCCCTACCTTTCCACATTCACACAGATGCCTCGAACAAAGCAATAGGATCAGCCTTAGGACAAATTGATGAAAAGTTACCTTATGACATAAACTTTATAAGCAAAACCTTGTCAAGGGCAGAGTTAAAATATACAGTGACCGAGAAGGAACTCCTAGCTATCGTGCATTCCTTAAACAAATTCAGAAATTATATCACAGGCTATCAAACCTTTGTGCACATTGATCATGTTGTAATTAGATATTTAATGAATAAACCGGATGTAAATGCTCGCATTATTAGATGGTTGCTTTTACTACAACAGTTTGATTTGACCATTATTGATAAGCCTGGTAAAGAAAATGTTGTTGTTGACTTTTTTTTCTAGAGTAAATTTTCCTGCAAGTGAAGAAGGAATGATAGATGACCAAATGCTATATGAACATATGTTTTCTATCTCAGTACTCTCTCCATGGTTTGCTAATATATAAAACTACTTGGTTTCAGCATAGTTCCCACCACACCTGTCCTCAAAGGAGAAGAGCAAGATAGTAAGGAAAAGCACCCCTTTCACCTAGATTGGGGGAAATCTCTTCAAACTTGGCCCAAATCAGATCTTGAGGAGATGTGTCATGGAGGAGGAAGTCTTTGAAATCTTCCTAACCTATCATGACGGGCTTTGTGGAGGTCATTTTGCAACAAAAAGAACTGCCTTCAAAATACTGCAAGTAGGCTATTACTGGCCCACTCTTCATCAGGATGTGAGGAGATATACCAGCCAATGTGATCAGTGTCAAAAGATGGGGAAACCTACTCCAAATGATGAGATTCCCATGCAACCTCAAGTGACCTTTGAGCCATTTGAGAAGTGGGGCATGGACTTTGTGGGGCCTATTAGCCCTCCTTCAAAGTAGAAACAATACATCATAGTGTGCACCGATTACCTGACAAAGTGGGTAGAGACAAAAGCAATCAAAGCAGTGACGGAGGAAAAAGTAGCTGAATTTTTTAGAGAGAACATATTATACAAGTTCGGGTATCCAAGAGAGTTGGTCACAGATCAAGGTAGTCAGTTCACTTCCAATTTGATTGAAGACCTACTCACACATCATAGAATCAAGCACAGGACTTCGACCCCTTACCATCCATAAGCTAATGAGCAGGTGGAGGTCACTAGCAGAGCATTGGAAGGGATCCTGTCAAAGGTAGTGAGCAACAACAAAAAATACTAGGTGGACAGATTAGTTGAGGCCACTTGGGCCTACAACACAACATGGAAGACCAACACAGTGTTCACACCCTATGAGTTGGTCTATGGGAAGAAGGCATTGCTATCAATATAATTTGAATTCAATACCCTAAGGATGGCAGCTCAGCTGGACCTAGACCTTAGCCATGCATAGAAAGAAAGATTACTTTAGCTCAATGGATTGGATGAACACAAAATGCATGCCCTTCTCCATACAAAGGTAGTTCAGCTTCAGATAAAGATATGGCATGACAAGAACATCATGGAGAAGAAATTCCAAGAGGGATATTGGGCACTACCCTATGATTCAAGATAAAAAGATTTGAAGGGAAAGTTAAGGACAAGATGGTTGGGACCCTACATTGTGGAGAAGTGCAATGGCAATGGTTCAGTTCTGATTAGAACCATTGATGATGAAGCCATCCCCATGCTTGTCAATGGACATCGGTTGAAAGTCTACAAGAAACCCCTCTCTAATTGAGAGTTCATTGAATATTTTAATAAGACAATGATGGTAGTGGAGCATTTCTTAGCCTCCACTTCACCCACTCTCTGAAGAAAAATAAATAATAAAAAATAAGGACTCAAGTGAAAACCTCCATGAGGCGCTTGAGTCCCATCATTGGATTGAGAACCTCTTTTGAGGCGGCCTAGTGATGTCAAAAAGAAAAAGGAGAGAGAAAAATAAGATCCCTGGGTGAAAACCTCCCTTGGAGGCACCCGGGGTAGGAAATTAGGGTGAAAACCTCCCTGAGGCGCCTTAGTTGTTTTCAAAAAATAGAGAAAAAGAAAAATGAATTTTCATTTTCATTGCAGATTTGCAGGAGGACTACAGGAAGTAGTAGAAGGTGCTAAGGGAGCCCTAAAACCAACACCAACACCTATCCTACCTTCCCACACCTTTCTCCATCATTCTTATCATTTCTTTCACCTCATTGTGCTTCTTTTTCAAGAACTGTGTTTTCTACAGGAGGCTCCTGTAGGAATCACAGACAACTAGAAATGGGTATAAAAGGCAGTTTGAGGGACAGGGAACTTCATAAAGAACCTATAAACCCTCCTATAGTCTTCAAACCTCCTTCCCATCATTTGCAAGCCTGCATCACACCCCAAGCATCATTCTTCTTCGTGTCGAAGAAAAACATAGAAAAAACAATTTGTAAGGAAAAGAAAAAAACACAAAAAAATAAGAAAGGAAACATCACCATCCACCTCACCTGAATCCTGTCTATTACCTCTCCATCTCTATCTACATCTATGGCATCATCCTCATAGCTCCAAGCACATAAAGAAGCTGAAGTTTCAAGGGGAGAAGCAGCCATAGGAGCTCCCATAGGAATTCCTGTAGTAGCTGATCCCATTAAAATCCAGCATCAACAGCAAGAGAGTGCAAACATGAAGGTTGAAGAAGACACCTAAAACTCAGATCCAGGCAAAGGAGAACCTACACAAGACATAGCCACACATCAGAAAGTGGACAGTATGCATCAAAAGAAACAAAGGCATGCAGCAAAGAGAGAGAGCCACAATACCTCATAGTAAATACATTTAGATCTCAGCTAAGTAACTAACCCGCTCCTCTATTTTCATTTGTGTAATGAGAAGGCATGCAAAAGAAAAGAGATGGTTGAGGTTGAATGAGGGAAAGGTAGCCAGGTACCTTGGCCACCTTCATCTAGTTGACTCAACTCATCTGAAGATGTCACCACACGTGCACACGATCAACTCAAGAAAGATGTCAAGGACAGGTAGTGGAGGAAGTGTGAACTCCGATGCAATCATGAAGGATGATTATGAGGAGGGGCCATGATAACAAGGTAGGTGGGGACCAATGGTCTGAATATGGCCAACGTATACTTTGCCAGCTCACCCTCCATCACCGGAGATATCCATAAAAGGGCAATAAGTACTCCTCCCCGAGCACTCTCACCATATTTTCCTTTATTCTCTCCTCAAAACTCAGCTATAGCAGTCTCCTTGTGCCCCCATGGCCTCGTAACCATCACTCTCCATTGATCTCTCCCATAAAAAAATTATGCTTATTTAAAAAAAAAAAAAGCAGTCTCCTTTGTTTCTTTTTTTTTCTAGAAAATTGTTGTCTCCATCTCCACATTTGATTTCCCAAAAGAAGTATAAACAAAATTAATTGAGGATTTATGAGGAAGGAGCCCACCAACTCCTCCAAGCTCCATGCACATCCCCAAGTAGTGGAAATATTCACAAGAGAAAATTGGATGAACTTTTTTGAGAAATTCTAAGCTAAGGGTTCGATGAGGAAATTGCCCAAGAATTTGCCCACTCTTTGGTCCCTCACACCAGAACACATGCCACTATCACCTTTAGAGGTCTTTCCATGGAGATAACCCTTGAATTTATTAGTAGGGTCACTACCCTTCCTCCTGGGCTACCTTGGAGTAAGGAAGAGAAACCAATTGGCCAGGCTACCAAGAAAGACTTTATCCAAAACAATGAAACCCTTGTAGAGGATAAAAATGGCAATAGAAGGGCTAGAATACCATATCCTTGGGATGAAGTTAGTTATCAAATAATACAATACATTTCCTATGAGGGGAGGTACAACATTTTCTATTGTTATCACTTCAGAATCCTCCATGAATTAAGGTATGGGATGGACACTCTAGCACCTCAGAAGCTCAGCATCCCCTACTTCCTCTTGCACTAAGGTTCAAGCAGGAAATCCAGAGTAGCTAGCTCACCATGGGTTAATCAATTTTTTAGTGGAAGACACCCTCCATACATTTACACTCCCTATAGCATGGGAAATCTTTCGAAACATGATAGATGAGGATGACATAAAGACCCTAACCTATGATATCAGTCCTACTGGTAGTGAGGAGGAAGGGCAACAAGGGGGAGAAGGCGAAGCAATTGGTGACTTAGTAGAACACGAAAGGAAGGAGGAAGAAACTAAGATAGAGGAGGATAAAGCTAAAGAAACAAAGCAAACAGAGACATAAAAAGGGATAGAAGGTGGAGAGAAAGAGGCAGAAAAGACAGAACAAGGAGAAGTGTCCCTTGAGACTCTGGGAAGAGAGGTAGCAAAAATAAGAAGATTGATGATAAAAGAGAAGAATGAGCCATTAATGATAAGAGCTAAGCCATCAGCTCCCATGGCACTCATTAGCACACACAACCTACTTACCAATAATTCTAAGATTTCCCCTAGATATATAAGTGATCAGGCACAATCCATTGCACACATTCAGGATATGCAAAGGCTACTTGGGGATGACTATGTGCATGCATGCATGAGGAGAGGGAACACCTTACCGCACAGTCTACAGATCAGGGAATATCATTCCCCCATGAGGATGAAGGAGGCATTAAGAAGAGTGCCAATGTACAAGCACTCCATGCAAAGACTGAAGGTCAACTGGATTGGCCTCAAATTGAGTCCCCCAATGCTGTTAGGCATGCTGGAAGGTATAAGAGAAGAAGAAGAGGAGGAGCAGTGGGAAGAGATAGAAAGGAAGGTAGGATTCTATGACAAGGAAGAGGAGACCACATCAGAGGCTTGGGATGCTAAGGAGGCCACGAGGGCCAAAAAATATGAGGAGATGGACTAAGTTGCTCAGAGGATGAGCAACACTTTCAATAGGGGGTTGATGATGAACCTCATAAATGGGTAATTATATGGGCTCATTTTACCTCCTAACCTAGTCAAATCAACCATTCTCTTAGCTTATTGTATGGTTTTCAGATTATATTTATGCTTATTGTATGAGTTGAGTTAGTTATGTTGCCATGTGGTCTAACATGTGTTCAATGCAGATTATTGATGAATTTTGAGGTCAAAGTCAAGGACCCCGTGGAAAAATGGTAGCAATAACTTGAAGTGGACAAAGGAGAGGACTTATAGGAGGGAATATCCCTCATTTATTACTCCTCACTTTGAATTCCCCTTCATTCAGCTCCGATTACAAGCAGCCAAGTCATGCACTAGAAGGAAACCGAGCAAGTGGAGGATGACTAATGATTATCTCGAGTTTTGGGAGCCAAGCCTCCCTGATTTTAAGGAATCTATTGGTAGCTTCATTTTTATAAGTAGAGAGGCCTAGGTCATCACTAGGGTCTGATTTTTGTTGGATTTTTTCTTATGTAAACTCTGCTCAACTTCGAGCTTAATTTTTTTGAGGCAGTTTCATGTAATCTTGTTATTCTTTTGATAATAAAGATGGAATCCTTTTTGAGCTAGCACTGAGTTACCTCAGAGGGCTGAAGCTCTTGGGTTAGGGCCCAATCCAATCATCCAATCTCCTCTTCACTTGTACTTGTATGTTTTATTTCAGTTGTAGATTAGGTTGTTGTTAGTTGTATTTGTTTTATGGTTAAGAATAGGTTGCTTTTGATGATTTAGTAGTTTGCTTCCTTTTTTATTTTCCATAGCAGGTTAAATAGCGATCAATAAAGATTAAAAAGGCTAGAAATAGTGCCTTGGCCTCCCTTCCTCCCTTTGGGGCCATTATTTGAGGCAAAGACCCACTTGCTGCCCCAAAAACATAGATTTTCCTCATTCATAGGACTTTTAGTGTTTGCAGCTTTTTAGTAGGTTCATAGTCTAGCTTTGCTTTGCTTCAGATCTTCTTCATCATTCCCACTTCTTTATTTGTAATAGTATTCTTTCATGCTTTCCTTTCTTGCAACATTTCTTAGCATTTCCTTTCATAAATCATAGTTTAGACTAATTTGATGCAAAAATCTATTTTTCTAGATGCACTCATTCCATTGCTTGTTTGATAATATTGGTTGACTGTCAGTTCCTTTGTAGTAGATCTCTTCTAGTAGTGGGCTGGCCTATCAGACATCCCATCCTCCATCTCATCCATGCCCTACAGATTGCCCAAGTCTCACCTTAATTCTACCTTAGTTTCCTACATTTTCCATAGAACTTCTTCCTATCTCCTTGAGAAAACCCAATCATCTTTCTCTCTCTTGGTGATTCTTGGTAGACCCTAGGTGTCCTAACACCTCATTCCAACCTTAAGCCACCTTTTTCACCCATTCTCACACCCTCAAAACAGTGAAAAATGCTCTCGGCCTCCTCTTGTAGGTCTCCTGTAGAACGTTGTTTTTCCTCCTATAGATTTCCTGTCCTCCTGTAGATTTTCCTGTAGGCTTTCTTTTGAAGGCTAAGTGTGGGAAAAGCCTCCAAAAGGCCACCTGAGACCTCCTAGGACCCATCCACAACATCCTACATCCTCTCAAGTCCCAAATCCACCCTCTAACGCCACCTATTCGCTGCCACATTCACACAAAATAAATTATATGCATGTCAGATTCACATAAAAATACATAAAAATCCAAAAAAATGTTTTACTCTTATTTACTCCCAGAAGTAGCTTAGTTAGATGTTGTTTACTTCCTTGAATAGGTAATGGAATTCCTTTCATGGTTTTGAAAGTGCTTTCTGCAAAAGTAGGATTAGTTGGTTAATTAGGGTTTACTAGGTTTGTTTTACATTGCAGTCTTTCTCCTTTCTGCAATTAGAGTAGCATCTGTAGAGTAATCTTTCTCTCCTTTCATCACATATAGAGCTTCTTCTGGAATCCATAGAAGTTGGATTGAGGTCCTAGTGATCTTGCACCAGCTAACCAAGTGACAACCTGCAGTAAGAACTAGTACTTGTGCATACAGTGCTGACGCTTCCAAGTTTGTTACGAACTACCGAGTTGATAAAAGTAAAGAAGGCAGCCCAGGAGTTGCAACATTATTGCTGCAATACTAGCACTCACTAGTTCCCTGACACCCTACCTAGTCTTCCTCCCGAAAACTACGCAATTCTGCCTCCCAGTTGGGTCTTGCCTTGTAGTTATCACTATTGTCCTGGATTATGCAAATCTTCCTCCCAATGACATCTATGTAGTTTTTCCTTACAGCGCTCTGAAGCCTCGCATCCCAGCCTGAGGTTTTCCTCTTCCTGTCACTTGCACTGAAATAGAAAAAACAAATGCATCATTTTAGACTAGGAGATTTCTAGATTTGATGTCATCTTGTCTTGGGTGATTGCAGGAACAGGTACATTGATGAAACATGGCGCGATGAAGAATAGGATGAAGAAAGAGTGCATGCTAGAAGACTTGCTCATAGGTGAATAAATGCACGAAGCACATCGAGCAATGAGCGAAAGGGACACATACACATGCACCATCAAGCAAAGGCCAAAACCGTCAAAGACCCTGCACAGTTTGCCATGCAGAGGTGAAGACATGTTACACCAAGAGTACACCATCACTCAACAACACATCAGCTTGACACAGACACCACAGTCAGCTAGTACATGTCACTAGTGTCATGTCAAGTTGTTTCATGAGTTGTCTTGGCCACATCACTACTATGGGCCATACTTCTTGTAATCAAATGTAATTTGAAAGTCCAAGAGACACACATTTGAAGTTAAAGAGTCATCTAAGTCAAAAAGTCACAGGAATTCAAACAATCATGAGGGAAGTTAAAGAGTCACAAGGGTCAGTTATCCCCCCTTGGCTATTTATAACCCCTCACTATATGAGTAAAGTACTTTTCATCTTGGCTCCTCCCACATAGCCTTGAGAGTCTATAGTATGTTCTTTGAGGAGCGAGGAGTGGCTCCATTGTCCCGCTATTGGGGCTAGTGATTTATGATGTACAGATGTGTCTTGGAACTTTTTCTTAATTCAGAACCCTACCCCAGGCCAACACATTTTCACACATGTTTTGTATCTATTTATAAGACTATTCTTTAAACGTTTGTAATGCATGTTTTCTTAACACGTACTAAGATAATTGGACTACTTCGGTAATTTTAGTACTGATATTATTGAATATGTGTTGTATTTTTTATCACTAATGTCCCTTCGTGTGGACTACTCTACTAGACATTAGACAGACCATCTTTGTGTTTTCTTGGTTTTAATGACCGTCACCTGCATGTGGAATAATCCTTTGGATGGTGTACGTGTTTTCTGTTGAACTTTTGTTTCCATGATTGCTGCATCCACTATGGACTATTCCATTGGATGCTTGACAGACCCTTGTTGTTGTTCGCGTGTGTTTCTTCCTACGTTGGGACTATTCCTTCTCATCAAGAGGATCACTTTGCTTTCCCCTTTTGACAGTAAGAGAACCTCGACACAGAGTTACATTACAAACTCACTAAGCACACACACCTCACTTTCTTGAAGTTACAAGCATAACACTCTCAAGTGTTGAACAACAAGAGCTACGACAAATCTCTAAGATAATGGCAACCGGGGCATTGTACTGAATGGGACTCCTACACCAAACTATGTGAGGCCTAGTTGGGACTTCATATCAGGGAGATCCCATGAATGTTGGGAGGTCCAACACCATCAACAGGACCCCACAATCCATTATCTCAGATTGGGAAATCAGGTTCACGAGTAAATTTTGGTCAAGGCTCTTGTTGATGTTGGATACCAAGCCCACTAAGTTAACAACCTTCTACCCCTAAACTGATGACCAAACATACGTCATCAATAGGATTATCATGCACATTATGCACATGTAGAACTTGAAGCATCCACAGACATGGGATGAAAGCCTCCCCTATTCCCAACACAATTACAACATAGCTCTCCATAGTTCAATTGACCACAACCCATTTCAAGAGGGATTGGTATTCTAGTCACTATGTCCCATTAATGTGGCCATACCATTTTCAGCTACTTAGGTAGATTCGTCTAATGTCTAGGTTGAAGTTGACAGGGATAACAACTTCATTAAGTGCATTTAGCACATCCACCTGTAGGTCCATGACATATTGGACAGAGCTAATGCTAAGTACAATCAATGTCATGATCAACATCGGGTGTCACATAGTTTTCAGGTGGGTGACAAAGTTTGGTTACATTTACAGAAGGAGTGTCTCACTAGGGCCCACTGCAAGCTTCACCCACTTTGATATAAGCCTTACACCATCACTATGGTTGTGGGAGATAATGATTTTGAGCTTAGCATTTCCCCATTCCTTGGCCCGCACCCAATGTTCAATGTGAACCTCCTTCGGCCATATTTTACACCATTACTAGACACATCATACATTGCAGAACATATCACACCAACAAAGCTAAACCCAGGCTGCACGAAATAGGCCATGACTGATTGGATCATGGACACTCAGGTCAAGAACACTTGCCAATAGAAGATCCAATTGTACTAGGTTGTCAAAGTTGGCCAACTCCTGCACCAAGGTAAGTGGCTCACCAGGGACCAAGTTAAGCATAAGTTTCCCCATCTCATTTAGGCACTCAACGAAATGGGGACTATTTCTTCCTAAGTGGGGAGGGCTGATCTAGGTGTATATTGGTGGCCACCCGCATAAAAAAATGTAATTACTGTGAAATTTTTGCACCATTGGAAAGGAAACAAGTGTAGAAAAAAGGCAAAGGTTCTAGCATAATTTAAAGTTTTTTTATTGCAAAAAATGTTCGTTAATTTCTTAAAATAGCTTAAGAAGGTTTCAAACACCAATTATTCAAACAAGGATCTGTCATTATCATGACTCTACAACTAGTTCCTCTAGATTTTTCAATTATAAAATCACTGGTATAGATGAAAAATAATATGATGATCCAATCTAAATCAAGCACTCATATGAAAATCCCAACTGCGATGCCCTTGGGTAAGCACATTTGAGAAATGCACAATTTTCATCTTGGCAAAATCTCCCCTTTACATTAGGCCAGCACCTTGAAGCCATGAGGATATCTCAATATATGGAAATGACCCTGTAAAGTATATCATTCTAATGATAAATACAATTCACTTCAAACAATACACACCTCAATGTATGGTGAGATAGACCAATGCCAAATGATAAGATATATTAAGAATATTCAACAAGAAATTAAGGCATGGATCATCAAAATATGGTTAGGGTTAGGCAATAGTTAATAAGTGTTGAATTTTAAATAGGGACATTCTACAACAAAAAATTCCAACCACTACTTAGATATCACTAAATAAATTTAATAATAGGTTACCATGTAATGCACAAGAGTAAAAATTGATTATAGAATAAGGGTGGAAGATATGGTTGAATAAGCATTTGATAATGTGTATGAAATAGGGAAACCTTATGTTGTCCATAAATTCCAAAATCTAATTTATGATTAAAAAATTGTATACAATGCATATTTGGAGTGACGATAAGCTGTCAAAGAGTGCTCAAAAGCACTTAGAACATAAAACATGTGTTTTTTAGATAGAAAAATGAATATAACAATTAAAAAAAGCATATTGATAACTAGTCTCAAGTGAAATGATACTAATTATATAATTAGCTCAAACTTGTAAAAAGAGGTGGTGAATCTCCTTAGGTTTCACCAAAAATATCCAAATTTAAATACAAACACAATAACTTAGAAGATGAATTTCACCATTAGATTATATTAAACAATATTTAGAAAAAAAATAGCAATGAAACAAAAGATAAATTAATATGAGAATGCACTTTTTAGGGTTAAATCCTAGCTTTTAAGGCTTCGCCAACTTTCATTTGTATCGCCACCAAAATTTCCATAATTGGTAAACTTTAAATCAACCCACAAAATATTAGGTAACACAATTAAGCATAAATGTATGGGGTATTGTTTTCCTCTTTAGGGTTAACATTAATCAATTAATCACAACCGTTAGACAAATATGTCTAGGAAAATAAAAATAGTTAGTGTTGCACTAGATAATGAATAAATATTTTTTGGTGGATTTTTCTTTTACATTGATTTGATTTTTTTTTTCTTAACAAAACAAGAAAGACAATAATTTGGACTTTTTATGGATTTTTGATTAGTTATTTTGAGTTACTTTTAGCGCCTTGTCTCCACTTAGGGTTTATGACATCATGTAGAATGCCCCTCTATGATTTGGGAATTCAATGCTTATGGATTAGAATGAAAGAGTAAGGACTAGAGGTTGAATAATCCCTATTCTAATCAAAACAACTCATGAAAACCAAGTCCCTACAAGAAGGGTTTCCTCAAAGGAATAACCTTCACCAATAAGAGCAACAATGAATTGCAAAATAACACTTAAAACCATTGTCAAGGAGTAGAAAAATAGACAAGACATGAGATTGAGCATCGATAGACATCCTCATTCCAGGTCACAATTTTCCCTTCAAATGGATTGATTTTTCTATCAAGCAGAATTCTTGAACATTCACAAATATATCTTCAATGAACAAAGAAAAATAACCAAGAAAGAGAGAGCTCTAAGGAATTGACACCAAAACACCAAGGAACATCTTCTATTATTGTCTTATGAAAATAACCTTCAACAATTCAAAAGAATTTGGAATGAGTGGAGTGATTTTTTTATAAATGAGGCTCATGACTCCTTCCATTGTTTGTTCCCTAAATATAGGTTGAGGAAGAATCATAAAATCATTTTTCATCCATGCAACTTGGATACTAAGTCAAGCAAGACGAGTAAATAATACTTTACATACACAAAATCCTCACAAAGGAGGTGAAATCACCCTTCTAAGTGGAGCACTAACCTTTAGGGTACAACTTTTCATTGAATTTGTCTTTAAAAAGGATAAAAATACGGTAAGAAATGCTCTTTTTCCACTTCATCTCCATCGTATAACTCAATCAGGTGAAGAAACCTATACAAAAGTTAACAATATCATTCTACGAGTGGAAAACTCCTCTAATTTAGGCTCATTACTCTTAAAATCATGTCTTTGAGTTACCTTGACATATGATAATGATCTTAACTGAGTTTCATGTCATATATTTATGATAGAAAGTTACACAAGTGAGCCTTCCACATAATTTTATGCTCAAAAGTGACCATGCTTGCCTTAAGTGTTCACATGTATGTATTGACCCTCAATAACCATAAAAATCAACTTAGAAAGTGCAAAATGGGAATAGTTCTCCAGGGTGTTCCATATGGCATGCGTAGAGGATATCCATGTGGATGCATGTAACCCGTATGTACCTCGGAGAGTGTTACCAATGCCTCAATATATGTGATATGTATCAAGAACTATGAAACTTCCTTGGAAACATGAAACTAATTACCATGTGTGAGATCACCTTCAACAATTTATGGTCAAAATTTGGTACAGACATAAGAAACAAGGGGTCCATGTGGGGTAAAATAGGTGTGCTAAACCATGGGTTTGAGAACCTTTACAAAGTGAAATCACCTTTACAGAGATATCCATGTATCCTAGCAAATCCATCTCAAGATATCCAAATACCTACCCAAGACATAAATTATTTACTTGATTGGGTTTACCACCAACAATGGATAGTTTGCCAAAGTAATAAAACCAAGAACCTTAAGTATGGGCACAAAAAGGACTTGCCCATACTTGTAGATAAGCCATCCCAACATGGCCACATACAACAAAAATCATCTCACTTTTCACTCATCGTCATGAACACATTCGATGAAAAAATGTAGGGCACACTACAAATAATTTTGGTCGTAGTAGTTGGCTCCAACTTGGGGACATGTGTTCATCTCAAATGCATTCACATTAGCCCTATCTCCTTGTCTAGGTCATCTCTAGCACTATTGACACCTAAAATCAATTTTGATCCAACATTATCAAATATCCATCCATTCTGACTCCCCAATCACAACATCTCTTATTCCCATGTTTGTGACCACCCGGTGACCATTCACAACAACATTATTCTCTCGCAATATGGTTGTTTGTTCTAAGGTTATTCTATGATTTCTCAACTCTAACTCTCAGCCCTAGCATAAAGATATTATTATTTTGTCCACCATCTTTGTGTCCAAATATTATCTTGATTCTTGTTATCGAGAAAACTAGTGTCCGTTCAGAGCTGCTAGTCCCACTAAGATGGGTAGCTATCTTAGAAACAAACAAACTAAAGTTACTTGTGTTTTTCTTTATGAGAGATAGATGAGAGAGAAGTAGAGAGTACCAACCTCAGTCTTTCGCTTGGCTCCTTACTTGTTTCCTCCCTCCTTTGACAGAGCTTCGCCACTCCTTTACTTGTCCTGCTTCAAAGAACACCTGTACAGTCAAAGCAGCATAATACCATCAAAGCATAGAGATCTATAACCATAAACAATATAGGATCAGATGTATATTAACCATAAAAATGCATATATCAATACAAGATTCAGAGATATACAAGAATATGGAGGAAAACTCAAATAGCTTTACTGATAGAAGTAGTAGAAGAGAGGATTACAACCCATTGGTCCGACCCAGTGACATCCTCCCAGCATGAAAGCCCTCTTCACCTCATGAAAAGCTAGGTCACCCAACACTATGATGTTTCACAAAGAAACCAACAACACTTTCTTACAAAATACAAAATTCCAGCCTTTGGATCTCTAGGATGAGGGATCTATATATATATATATATTTGCAGGTGGGTGAGTCAGCTTTTGGGATTTTGATTAGTGTCATTTCTTTGATAGTTCTTGGTTCCACTTGGAGATTTCATGATCTCTTACTCATCCCTAGGCGAATTCATAGAGGCAAGTGTCAAATGGGTAGTTTCTAGAAGATTCTATGGGTTTCCACTTAGCCAACCGCCTCTGCCATTTGTCTTCCCTCGCTCATCGCACCCTAAAAAAAGGATTTTCAGTATGAATCACACTTTTTACATGTAGCAGGTGAGATGCATCACACCCTTAGCACTGAGCAGTCTGTATGGTCTAGTTTTTACCAATTCTGAGTAGTTTTTCAGGGAGAACTTCTGGGAGATGATTTAATTAGCTGACCTTGTTCCTTTAGGGTACGAAACAACACTTTTAGGGGCTTAGAAACCCTTAGTTTATGGACATATAAGATTAGGGTTGTAGTGCCCAAATATGTCTATAACAGTTGCCCCCTAAAGCATGAGGTCATAAATCTTCTGATGTCGGGTGAAATGATTTATCATGAGGATCCGAGGTTTTTTGAACTAGAAGGTGACCTGTAATAAGATACAATACAATACATTATCTTCATAATATTTTCATGATCTATTTGAGGTAGGCATTCCCATGCTCAACTTTATAAATTCATTTTCATGTACATATGACAGACAACCGTCTGTGTGACAAACTGATGATTCTGGTAGAGCCATCATCCTTTGTCTTGGATGATTATTTGTGCAACTATGATGTACATTTGATGTATTTATTTTCCTGAATATATCGCAACCCAGATGGATGAAACTAGATCCGAGGTCTTCAAACTCGTTCAATCTACACCCGAAGTACAAGTTGATCCATGTGAAAAGATGTTCTGATGTCAAAGATGGAAAGACATCGCCTGATTACCAGCCAATGATGTGAGCTGTTAATAGGCACGAGAGGAGTCATTGATAATGATAATGACCCTCAAGTTATTGTAATACAATTCACATGGTACGAATACATGATTCGATGTCAAACACCACGCAAAATCTTCCATTCGAAGGCCATTGATGTAAACCTGTCGTTGGAAGTGAGAAACTTGCCATTGAGGCATGCAAGCTTCAAAGTACTGAAAGGGTTTTTCCTAAGTCAACTTCTTGGATAATGAGCTGATGTCGACAAGAAGTGACCCGCTGTAGGAGGGCCTTAATGAATCCCACATCTACGACATGAAATAGAGCAAATGATTTTGTGGAGGTGAAAACGATCTGATGATACAAGGTTCAGGGTGGCGGTCATGAAAGAATGAAACGTGAAGGTATTGCAGCAAATGAGATGCTAGCTAGGTTGGTGAATTCTTTGAGCGACTTCTCTTGAACATATCGGTGACATTGAAATGGATTCGTAGCATTAACCCCAAAAATGGATGGTATGGAGGAGCAATGGTGATATGACCGGTGAATAGAATAACCCAACCTGACTCAATCACAGTGATGGAGTGAAAGTGTCATGTTCAAGAGCAACCTGCTACCAATAATGTTTCTTCAAGTTTTCTTCCCAATTTTTCCCCAGTAATTTCTAACCAGTACCTCTTTATTTTTGTCAAGCTTGAGGATGATAACATATTCTTGTTCTATAATTTGCCCTTCAGGAAAACCTGTCACTATGTTTTAACGAGCCTAGCGACAGTGAAACTCATTCTTGTTTGCATGGACAAGTTTGTCGCTATTGTTTTAACAAGTTTAACGACAAAGATAACTCGGTCCTTTTCAATTTTAGAGAGTCTAAAAAGAGAAAGAAAGGCAACTCCAGTAGTCCTTTTTCGTAATATAATCCATTTAGTCAAAAAAGGTATAAAATAATACGAAAAGGGATGACTTTTCGATAGTTTTAACGAGTCGAACAAGAGAAACGCTCAATCTTTTTTTGTAATGATCCCTCAGGTCCAAAAAGATAACAGTATGGAGGAGGGATGGCACTTCCGATCACTTTAACGAGCTAGAGAGGCCAATTTCTCGACCATCTTTTCATATTTTACAAGTCAGATGAAAAGAGCTAAAAGGAGACTCGTTTTTTGAGAAACGAGTAATGTTTTCGGGTAGCAACTGGTTCTAGGTAAGGTTTGGAACTTTTCAATCACGACAATGTAAAGAAGGTGGCTAACAGAATCACTCGTCACAGCTGTTCCTCAAAAGGGTAAATAATCAAGTGGAGGCGTATGATCGGCTAAAAATTCCAAGTGATGGTAAGAACACGACCAAGGCTCAAAAGTTGATAGTAATGCGATCACAAAGGTTATTTACCGAAAGATGGGTTCATTTTTTAATGAGATTAAACTTTGGGAGAACATATGCTCATTACTAGGTTTATTTTTTAACGAGCTTGAACTTTGCAGAAACATTGCTCGTGCCAGTTTGTTACTGGGAATAGTGTCCACTCGGATGCTGATATTCCCACTAAGATGGTTGGCTATCTTAGAAACAAAAAAGTAAAGTCTACTTTCGTTTTCCTTTATGAAAATAGATAAGAGGAGAACCGAGGAGACCAACCTTAGTCTTGTGCTTGATTTCCTCTCCTTCCTAATAGAGCTTTTCCACTTCTTCTTCATCTGCCTAGCTTCAAAGAGCACCTGTGGAATCACAACAACATACTACTATCGAAGAACAAAGATCTATATTCATAAATAACACAAGACTAGATGTGTGTTAACCATACAAATGCATATATAAACAAGTACACAAGAATATGGAAGCAAACTAGAATAGCTTTATTAAGATGAAAAGTAATAAGAGGATTACAACCATATGTTCTAACCCAACATTATCCTCCAGCTAGAAAGCCCTTCTTCACCTCAAGCAAAGCTTAGATCACCCAACACTATGAATGTACACCAGAAAACCAACAACACTTCTCTATAACATACAAAATTCCAGCCTCTGGATTTCTGTGATGAGGGATCCATATATAGATGATTATAGGGAGGTGAGTCATCTTTTGGGATCTTGATTAGTGTCCTTTCTCTGATAGTTCCTGCTTCCAATTGGAGATTTATGATCTCTTTCTCATCCCTGGTCGAAAACAGAGAGGCAAGTGTCAGAGGGGAAGCTTCTGGAAGATTCCATGATCTTCCACCTCGCATTTTGTCCCTACCATTTGTCCATTCCCGACCATCGCACCCTACAGAGGAGCATTTTAGTATGCATCACACCTTGTACACTGGGAAGATGATATGCATCGCACCCTCTACACTGGGCTTTCAGTATGGTCCATTTTTGACCATTTATGAGTAGTTTTCAGTGGAGAACTTCTGGGAGATGATGTAATCAGCTGACCTTGTTCCTTTAGGCAGTGAAGCAAAATTTTTAGGGACTTAGGAGCCCTTAGTTTATGGACATTTATGATTGGGGTTGAAGTGCCCAAAAATGTCTATAACAGTTGCCCCTTAAAGCATGAGTTCGTTAATGTTTCTAATGTCGGGTGAAATGCTTTACTATGAGGATCTGAAGTTTTTTCGAGTTGGGAGGCGACCTGTACTAAGATAAAATACAATACATTATTTTGACAACATTTTTTCATGATCTAGCTGAGGCGGGCATTCCCATGCTCAGCTTTATAAATTTATTTTCATTTACATAGGATAGACAATTGTGTTGTGACAGATTGATGATATGGACTGGTCATCCTTTGATTTGGATGATCATCTGTTCGACAATGATGTACACTTGATGTCTTTATATTCCTGAATATATCGCAGCCCGGATGGATGGAACTAGATCCAGGGTCTTCAAAACTCGTTCAATCTTCACTCAGAGTACAAGTCGATCCATGTGAAAAAGTGTTCTGGAGTCGAACATGGAAAAACATCGCTTGATTACCAGCCAATGATGTAAGCTATTAACAGGTGCGATAAGAATTACCAATAATGATCATGACCCTCAAGGTACTACAATACAAATCATGTGTTGTGAAAAAGGACTTGGCTTCGAACACCACGTAAAATCCCTCGGTCGAAGGCCATTGATGTAAACCTGTCACCGAAAGTGAGAAACTTGCCATTGAGGCATGCAAGCTTCAAAGCACTGAAAGGGTTGTTCCTAAGTCAACTTCTTGGATAATGAGCTGATGTCGAGAAGAAGCGAACTGTCACAGGAGGGCCTTAATGAATCCCACATCAATGACATGGAACGAAGCAAATGATTTTAGAGGTGAAAACAACTGACGATACAGGGTTCAAGGTGGCAGTCATGAAGGAATGGAGCATGAATGTATTGCAGTGGGTGAGACACAGGTGAATTGTTTGAATGACTTCTCTTGAACATATCGACGACACTGACGATGGATTGGTAGCATTACCCCAAAGTTGGTGGTGTGATTGGCCAATGTGATGCCAGTGACGGAACAACCCAACCCGGCATGGATGCGGAAGGAAAGTGTCATGTTCAAGAGCGACTTGCTACCAATAAAGTTTCTTCAAGTTTTCTTCCCAATTTTCCCCAGTCATTACTAACCAATACCTCTTTATTTTTGTCAAGCTTGAGGAGGATAACATATGCTTGTTCTATAATCCGCCCTTCGGGCAAACCTGTCGCTATATTTTAGCAAGCCTAGCGACAGTGAAACTCGTTCTCGTCCATGCAGACGGGTTTGTCGCTATTTGGTTTTAACGAGTTTAATGACAAAGATAATTCGGTCCCTTTCAATTTTAGAGAGTCTGAAAGGAACGGAAAGGAGACTCTAAGGATTCTTTTTCGTCATGCAATCCCTTAATTCTGAAAAAGCGTAAAATAATACAAAAGGGATGAATTTTCAATAGTTTTAACGAGTCGAACAGGACAAGTGCTCAATCTTTTTGTGTAATAATCCCTCAGGTCCAAAAAATATTAAAATCTAGAGGAAGGATAGCACTTCCGATGACTTTAACAAGCCAGAGAGGCCAATCGCTCGGCAATATTTTCATATTTTACGAGTCAGTTGAAAAGAGCTTAAAGAAGACTCGTTTTCGAGGAACAAGTGATGGTTTCAGGTAGCAGCTGATTCGAGGTAAGATTTGGAATTTTCCAATCACAGAAGTGTCACAAGGATGGATAATAGAATCACTCTTCGCAAATGTTCCTTGAAGGGGTAAACAATCATATTGGGGTGAATGATTGGCTAAAAATAGAGTGGAGGTGATGATGAGAACACGACCAAGGCTCAAAAGTTGGCGAGAAGGCATTCACGATGGTTATTTACCTCTTCATTTTTTAATGAGCTTAAACACTGGGGGAAACATTTGCTCATGACTTACGTTTATTTTTTAACGAGCTTGAACTATGCGCTAAAACTGCTCGTGGGGGGTTTATTTTTAACGAGCTTGAACCCTGCGGTAACATTGCTCGCCAGTCGTATGATAAGAATGTCTCATTCAAGATGCTGTTTTGGAGGATCTTACATCTTTAAATCTTTGTCCTGAATCCTTTCTTTATGCAAGTTAGGAAACGACTAGCCTTACGGGTTTAAAGGGTTAGAGGTCCTACAAATTTAAAAAATAAATAGCCATTCTTTGCTTGCATGCAGAAAGGTTTGCATGCCCCTAGGTATATCGAAAAATTTCCAGGTTACCACGAAAGTTCCGTCTGCATAGCAGACATAAATCTTCCTTGGCGATGGCTACCAAAATAGACAAAGGGGAGTGGTGCGAATGCATGCCACTTAGCATAACCTTAATGAAGGTATCTTATTCCAGCCTAATCCCATTTTCCTATTAGGACAGGTGTGAGACTAGTCATATATCCCTCGCGGAAACCCCCTCTATACCCAAGGTTTCCCTGTCGAAACAGACCACGGTGCATGCCCCCTAGGTTTCAGTCACATCCTCCTGAATCACTCACGCTCATCAGGTGGACGGACTGGAGATCGATGAGACATTCCTTACGTGAAAAGACCATTTAGGGATGGCATTTGACTATCTGCGATGTGTGAACCGGGGAATGACATTTGGTCCATGAGCTTGACCATTCTACCTTCGTGCGAAAAACACATTACTCTAAAGAGTGAGGAGACGATGGCTCCCATGCAATATATATAGTCGCGTCCAAGGAGTAGATTATAATCTAATGGTCCTTGAACTACCATTATGTTCATGTGAACAGTTTTCCTTCTCAAAGTAATGGGCACATTTGGAAGGATCCCTAATGGTCGACTGGTTCCTTTGTCGAATCTTGTCAGATTTCTCATTTCAGGCAAAAGCGATGGCGAACCAAGCGCTTTCCAAGTAGTTGAGGAAAGGATACTCACAGAAGCCCCTTCATTGATGATGGTACCAGCCATGACCATTTTGTAAGCTTGTACAATGATTCTGAATGGTACACTAGATGGTAAACGGGGTCTGCCTAGTAGATTCCAGTCGAATGAAACAACTAGGTTGCTTGGTGGTGGGACCAAATAGACGGCCGGATATGACTCTGATGAACTTCCTTCTTGTGATAAAGGAATGGGAGGACTGCCCCCAAGTTCATCGGAGTCTATGTTGATGAAAATAATTTGAACGGTGTCGTTCTCTTTCTCTTCAGTGAGGGTATCATTCAAATATTAACACTCTGAAGGCAAGACCAGGTCAACTGTCGTCTTGACCTTTTGACTTTCGTCTGGTATGGATTTAGAGGGTTCATTTTCAATGATAGACGCTTCAGCCGACCATAATGACGAGCCAGCTAGATTTTCAACCAGTGGAGGACTTGGCAAGAGTTTTTTATATCTAGGAGGAAGACATAGCGGTGAAGCAGGACAGTCATCCAAAACTCTTTTAGCTTCATCAAGGAAGGGACAACGGTGGACGGCGTGATTTCCTTCACACAATTTACAAGGAAATCTAGGATTCCTTTTTTGTCCAGGTGCTTCACTTTCACTGGTTGATGGTGTGCATTCAACATGATCGTCAAAGGTTGACGCCACCGGATTGTGCAAACGAGGAGACCAGTCCCTTAAGATCTGAGGGATGCAGGGACAATCTCGGTGATAGTGGTATCCATTGTAAATGACACAAGGAGATTTAGGTTTCGACGGTGCGGTGTGACGATTTTCGCTAGATGACGCTTGGTTGCCCCCTTTTGATTTTGGTTCCTTTTTCTTCTTTTTCTTTTTCTCTTTCTTCTTCTTCTTCTTCTTGGTTACTTGATTTTTAGCTTTATCGGCTTTATCAAGCGAAGAGCAAGGTGGAGAGGGACAATCAGACGAAGTAGAAGGTTGGGAGGAAACTCTAGTGTCATCTAGTTGCTGACTTGACTGTTCAGGAATTACGGGATTCTGAACGACATAGGTAGAGAAGAGCCAGACAGGAAAACCAATTGTCAACCCTAGAAGTGAAAAAGTGGCCATATTGGGTGCACCAACATCTCCCCAAGAGGAGAAGGGACTAGGATTTTCTCCAAGCGGAAATCCTTGGTTGGTAGACTCAATTTTATCAACCTAAATACCAACGGGGGAATTTGTGATGTTATTCCGATTTAAAATAAATTTTTAGACGCTTTGACACAACTTGTTTTTTCAATTTTAAAGAGTCAAGAAAAAACAAGAGATGACTCTAGTCGCCTTCAATTTTTATTGAGCCTGAAGTGACAAGTGCTCAGGGGAACTTTTCCTTTAAGGAGTCTGAAAAGGAGTAAAATGGACTTCTCTGGAGATCTAGGTAGAGAGGATTACCAAACCAATCGCAAAACTACAGAATACTTTTTACAGTACGATAGCCAATCTTCCCAAATGTTGTGTTCAATGCATTGCGATCGATAGGGCGGCAGACACGGCTTCCTAAGGATAAAGGATGTAGCCTATTGTGGTCTCCCAATATATACTCGACAGTACGTGGGAGCACAAGTATGTACTGGCACTTGCCATCTCAAAGTGGAGGAATCACCCAACCAACACTAAAAACAACAGTTACTAGGTTTTACGATGCTGGAATACGTCTCTAGCCTAGACCTCTAGATGTTGTGCGTTAGGTTCCAAAGCATTGTTAGATTCATTAAATTATTTAAGTTGATCTTGCTTAAAAATTTTCTTTCAGGTTCACACGTGATGTGTATGTAATTCCTTAAATGTAGTCTAAGATGATAAACAAACGTTTAATCTTCTTTTGGCAATGAAAATCCTAGCTACTAAGGAAAGAAAGTTAAGAATCTTTCTGCAAAGAGCACAGAGCACACGCTAAATGCATTGTCCTAAATCAAACCAAGCAGTTGAAATGCAAATGCACATTCATGTATTTGTTTTCAGCCTTCTTAATGTATGATGATAAGAAAGCTATGTGCAAACCTGAATTACTTTTAAAGTGACAATACTCAACAAATTTCGTTTCACAATGGACTGAAGGTAAGAGAGACACTTTGCGATTTTGAAATGAAAGTTGCTTTTCAACACTTTAAAAATACTAACTCAAATCATATACAATAGTAACTGTATAATCGACTATCAAGAACAATGGGATTGTCTTCTAAAAATGAAAATGACAGCTATGACACTTTCAGATCCAGAAACGACAGTTCGACTATGCTAATTTTTGTAAAAGAGAACTGAAAATGATGCACAATACATAAAAACACTTACAGTTCTTTGCACTAAGGAGGCGGAATAATGCAAAAGAAGGGGGTTTCACAGAAATATATTGACTACAGACAACAAAACTCCTGAATAGGACTGAAAACAATGAGAAAAAACCACAGTCTGAAGGTAAAGTTAACCTTCCCTCACCATCGCACCTATTACACAGTGAAACCACTATGCAACACACCTACTGCACTCGGGAAGTGCGATGCATACAGTCTGCCTTGAAGGCAGGGTGTGATGGTACTAGTGTGAGACTTTAAACAAGTTTTCACTCACAGTTTGCAATTCAGTTCAGGGATTTAGGCCGAGTAAGTAATTTTCAGTATATGTAAAACACAGGGGTGATTTAAAGAGGTTACTAGAGCCACCACTTAGGGCAATTAGATTGTTTGCAGATCGATTGTTTAATTCATAAACAAAACCTGGAGATAAACTGAAGAAACATTTATCTACTTTGCATTTGTATAACAAATGCAGTTCGAAGGCTAGCTGGCTTGGCTTCAGGCTCCGTCTATAAGTTTATAAAAGAAACAAAGATAGATAGGCTAAAAAAATCTACTCGCTCCCCAGTGGAGTCGCCATTTTGTTACCGGGAATAGTGTCCACTCAGATGCTGCTATTCCCACTAAGATGGGTGGCTATCTTAGAAACAAACAAGTAAAGTCTACTTCCTTTTTCCTTTATGAAAATAGATAAGAGGAGAACCAAGGAGACCAACCTTAGTCTTGTGCTTGATTTCCTCTCCTTCCTGATATAGCTTTGCCACTTCTTCTTTGTCTGCCCAGCATCAAAGAGCACCTGTGGAATCACAGCAACATACTACTATCGAAGAAACAAAGATCTATATTCATAAATAACACAGGACCAGATGTGTGTTAACCATACAAATGCATATATAAACAAGTACACAAGAATATGGAGGAAAACTAGAATAACTTTATTAAGATGAAAAGTAGCAAGAGGATTACAACCATATGTTCTGACCCAGCATCATCCTCCAGTTAGAAAGCCCTTCTTCACCTCAAGCAAAGCTTAGATCACCCAACACTATGAATGAACACCAAAAAACCAACAAAACTTCTCTATAAGATACAAAATTCCAGCCTCTAGATCTCTGTGATGAGGGATCCATATATAGATGATTATAGGGAGGTGAATCATCTTCTGGGATCTTGATTAGTGTCCTCTCTCTAATATTTCCTGCTTCCACTTGGAGAATGATGATCTCTTACTCATCCCTAGTCGAAAACAGAGAGGCAAGTGTCAGAGGGGAAACTTCTGGAACATTCCATGATCTTCCACCTCGCATTTTGTCCCTGCCATTTGTCCATTCCTAACCATCGCACCCTACAGAGGAGCAATTTAGTATGCATTGCACCTTCTACACTGGGAAGGTGATATGCATCGCACCCTCTGCACTGGGCTTTCAGTATGGTCTAGTTTTGACCATTTATGAGAAGTTTTTCAGTGGAGAACTTCTGGGAGATGATGTAATCAGTTGACCTTGTTCCTTTAGGCAGTGAAGCAACACTTTTAGGGATTTAGGAGCCCTTATTTTATGGACATTTATGATTGGGGTTGAAGTGCCAAAAATTTTCTATAACACAGTTTTATAATAAGGATGTCTCATCGATAGGTTCACTTTTTAGGGAGCTTGCCCCATTTGAAACTTTGCTCCGAAGCCTTTTGTTATGCAACCTAGGAATGACCAACCTACGAGTTTAAAGGGTTAAGAGCCTACAAACTAAGAAAATAAAAGGTCATTTTTCACTTGCATGCAAAAATGTTTACATGCCTCCAGGTATAACGAAGTAGAGTTTCCAGGTTACCATACAGAAGTTCTTGCATTAGCAAGATTGTTCCACCCACGTAGCAGACAAAACACTTCATCGTCTTTGTCCATCGAAATGGATGAAGGTGATTCCAGTTCCAATCACATAACCTTCGACAGGGGAATCCTTTTCCAGTCTGATCCGTTTTCCTAAACAGACATGATAGTCAGACTAGTCATATTCCTACGCAGAAACCTACCTTATAACTGGGGTTTTCCTGCTGAAGCAGACTAGGGCACATGCCTCCTGGGTTTAGTCACATTCACCATATCACTCGCACTCGTTAGGTGGATGGACTGGAGATTGATAAGACATTCCTTGTGCAAAAAGCCCTATTAGGGATGGTACTTGACTAGTAGCTGTGTTTGAACCGGGGAATGGGAGCTAGTCTACGAGTTGGACCACTCTGCCTTCATGCGGGAAACACATCACTTGAAAGAGAGAGGAAACAATAGCTCCCATGCTATAAATGTAGTCATGCCCAAGGAGTAGATTGTAATCTAATGGCCCTTGGACTACCATCATGTTCAGATAAACGATTTTCCTTCTCAAAGTTATAGGCAAATTTGGAAGGATCCCTAACGGTCGACTGGTTCCTTTGTTGAAGCCTGACAGATTTTGAATCTCAGGCAGAAGCAATGGCAAACCAAGCACTTTCCAAGTAGTGGAGGAAAGGATACTCATGGAAGCCCCTGCATCTATGATAGTACCAACCATGATCATTCTATAAGCTTGTACTATGATTCAGAATGGTACATCAGATGGTAGGTAGGGTCTCCCTACTAGATTCCAATCGAAGGAAACAACTGGATTGCTTGGAGGAGGGACCAAATAGACAGCCAGATGAATCTCTGATGAACTTCCTTCCTGTGGTAAAGGAATGGGTAGATTGGCCCCAGGTTCATCGGATTCTATGTTAACAGAAAGAATTTGAACGGTGTTGTTCTCATTCTCTTTGGTGATTGTATCATCTGAAGGTAGACCTTCTAAAAATAAGACTAGGCCGACTGCCATCTTGACCTGTTGACTTTTGTCCTGTGTGGACTCAGAGGGTTTATATTCAATGATAGATGCTTCGACCGATAACAAAGGTGTGTTAGTTGGATTTTCAACTAGTGATGGACTCGGCAAGAGTTTCTTGTATCCAGGAGGAAGCTGTAGCGATGAAGCAGGATAGTTATCCAAGACTCTTTTAGCTTCATCCAAGAAGGGACAACGGTGGAGGGCATGATCGCCTTCACACAGTCTACAAGGAAATTTAGATCTTCCTTTTTGTCCATTGACTTCATTTTCACTAGTTGACGATGTACCTTCAACATGATTGTTAGAGGTTGAGGACACTGGATTGTGCAAGTGGGGAGACCAGTCCCTTACGATCCGTGGGATGCAAGGACAATCTCGATGATAGTGGTCTCCTTTGCAAATGACACATGGAGATTTAGGTTCGGATGGTGCAGTGTGGATTTTTGCCAGATGACGCATGGTTGCCCCCTTTTGTCGTTATCTTCTTCTTCTTCTTCTTCCCTTTCTTCTTCTTCTCAGTTACTTTGTTTTTAGTGTTATTAGCTTCACTAAGCGAAGAGGAAGAAGGAGAGGGAGAAGCAAACGAAGTAGAAGGTTGGGGGGTAACTCTAGTATCATCGGGTTGCTAATTTGATTGCTCAGGAATCATGGTGTTTTGAATGACAGAGGTCGAGAAAAGCCATACTAGCAGGCCAATTGTAAGTCCTGGAAGGGACAATGTAGCCATATGAGGTGCACCAACATCCCCCCAAGAGGAGAAGGGACTAGGATTTCCTCCAAGGGGAAATCCTTGATTGGTGGACTCCATTTTCTCAACCTAAGACCAACGAGGGAACAATGATGTTATTCCAATTAAAATAATTTTTATGACACTTTGACACAACTTTCTTTTTCAATTTTTAAGAGTCGAGAAAAAGCTAAAGATGACTCTAGTCGCCTTCTATTTTTAATGAGCCTGAAGTGACAAGTGCTCAGATGGAAATTTTCTTTTAAGGAGTCTGAAGAGGAATGAAAGTGACTACTCTAGAAATCTAGACAGAGGGATTACCAAACCAATCACAAAACTACATAATACTTTTTAAGGTACGGTAGTCATCCTTCCTGAATGCTGTGTTCAGTGCATTGAGATTGATAGGGCAATAGACATGGCTTCCTAAGGATAAAGGATATAGCCTATTGTGGTCTCCCAATATATACTCGATGGTATGTGGGAACACAAGTCTGTACTGGCACTTGTCATATCAAAGAGGAGGAATCACCCAACCTATGATGAAAATGATAGTTACTAGGCTTTGTGACGCTAGAATACATCTCTAGCCTAGACTTCTAGATGTTGTGCGTTAGGTTCCAAAGCATTTTTATGTTCATTGAGGTTTATTTTACAGTTGATCTTTATTAAGAAGTTTTCCTTTAAGATTCACCGCATGATGTAGATATACAATTCCTAAATATGCAATCTAAGATGATAAACAATCATTTACTTTCTTTTTGCAATGAAAATCCTAGCTACTAAGGAAAGAGAAGTAAAATTATTTCAACATAGAGTAGAGAGTACACACTAAGATGCACTGTCCTCAATCAATATCTTCATGCAGTCTAAATGAAAATGCACATGCATGTATTTTTTTTCAGTTTCCTTAATGTGAGAATGAAAAAAATAAAACTAAGTACAGACCTGAACTATCTTTTCTCAAAGCGACACTTCTGCAATTTCTTGTTCAAAAAACGAAAGGAAGACTAAAAAGACACTTTTAATTTCGACTTGAAAACTGCTTTTGACATTTTAGAGAATTTATTATTCAAATAAAATACAATAGAAAAAGTGTAATCGACTATCTAAAAGAGGAAGAATTTACGACACTCTTTTCTTTGACTGAAAACGACACTTGCGACACTTTCAAATCAAAAGACGCCAGTTCGATTAAGATACTGTTTGCAAAGGAGAAAAATACATAAAAACATTCACAATTCTTTATCAATGGAGACTGAATAATGCAAAGGAAGAGAGTTTCAACATAGATATATTGATCATAGACAGCAAAACTACTGAGTAAAGCTGAAGACAATGAAGAGAAAACCAAAATCTGGTGGCAAAAATAGTCTCACTCAATCATCGCACCTGTAACATAGGGAAACAGGTATTCATATCACCTGCAACACATAAGAGGTGTGATGCATCTAGGTTGCCAATGAGAGATAGTGTGATGGTCTAGGGATGAGACTGAGCTTGGTTTTTGCTCACAGTTTGTAGCTTAATTTAGGGAATTAGGCTGAGCTAATGATATATAGTAAACACAAAGTACAGGGGCTGTTCTAATGAGGTTATTTGAGCTACCACCAGGGCACTTAGGATGTTTGCAAGTCATATGTTCAGTTCATAAGCTAACCCAGGGATTGACTAAAGCAACTTTGATCTACTTTGCAGTTGCATAGCAAAAGCAGTTGGAAGGCTAGCTGGCTTAACTTTAGGCTCTGTTTGTAGTTTATAAAGCAAACAAATAGAAACAAGCAAACAAACTATTCACTCCCCAGTGGATTCACCATTTTGTTATCGGGAAAACTAGTGTCCATTCAGAGCTGCAACTTTGATCTACTTTGCAGTTGCATAGCAAAAGCAGTTGGAAGGCTAGCTGGCTTAACTTTAGGCTCTGTTTGTAGTTTATGAAGCAAACAAATAGAAACAAGAAAACAAACTATTCACTCCCCAGTGGATTCACCATTTTGTTATTGGGAAAACTAGTGTCCATTCAGAGCTGCTAGTCCCACTAAGACGAGTATCTATCTTAGAAAAAAACAAACTAAAGTTACTTGTGTTTTCCTTTATGAGAGATAGATGAGAGAGAAGCAGAGAGTACCAATCTCAGTCTTTCACTTGGCTCCTTACTTGTTTCCTCCCCCCTTTGACAGAGCTTTGCCACTCCTTCTTTACTTGTCCCACTTCAAAGAACACATGTAGAGTCAAAGCAACATAAACCATAAAAGAATAGAGATCTATAACCATAAACAATATAGGATCAAATGTATATTAACCATACAAATGCATATATCAATACAAGATTCAGAGATATACAAGAATATGGAGGAAAACTCAAATAGCTTTATTGA
>APFE031658609.1:179025-195638 GCA_000404065.3 Pinus taeda | reverse complement strand
CTCTAGGATGAGGGATCCATATATAGATATTTGCAGGTGGGTGAGTCAGCTTCTGGGATTTTGATTAGTGTCATTTCTCTGATAGTTTTTGGTTCCAATTGGAGATTTCATGATCTCTTACTCATCCTTGGGCGAATTCAGAGAGGCAAGTGTCAAATGGGTAGTTTCTAGAAGATTCTCTGGGTTTCCACCTACCCAACTGCCTCTGCCATTTGTCTGCTCTCACTCATCGCATCCTATAGAAGGTATTTTTAGTATGCATCACACTTTTCACATGTAGCAAGTGATATGCATCGCACCCTTAGCACTGAGCAGTCTGCATGGTCTAGTTCTGAGTAGTTTTTCAGGGAGAACTTCTGGGAGATGATGTAATCAGCTAACCTTGTTCCTTCAGGGTATGAAACACCACTTTTAGGGGCTTAGAATCCCTTGGTTTATGGACATATGGGATTGGGGTTGTAGTGCCCAAATATGTATATAACAATTCTCTACATGTAGCTTTGTTTCTCAAGCATGTGCCTTCTATCATGGTTGAAAAGACTATTAATGAGCCTACATTTTGAGCAAATGCATGTCATCCCAATATGTTTCAACCTTGTCTCCCCATCCATCGATGACCATCTCTTATGGTTTATACCTTTCTCTACTCATGTCTCATGAGCAAACATTTCTCACCCTAATCCCTTGCTTATCTCATGGTTGTACTAGTCTACACACTGGATACAAGTTCTTTTGTCAACTAGACCAATCACACATTGCTACACTTGGTGAAACAAAATATTCAACGAGGGGTTGTGCATAGCATAGTGCATCACCTAATTCTTCTATGTGATTCACCACTCCAACCTTCCCTAATGCCCCTAAAACTAACTAGTTGAACCATTCCTTTGTTAGGGGGCATAGATTCCTCCTTATCTTTAGTTGGTCCAAGGGAAAGTATATTGTATTCCTCTATTGGGGAAACCACTAGTATTAAAGTAATCATAGATCTACAAGATTTTGAATATGTGGGCAGAAATATGATATTTCATGAACTAATTACAAGATTAAAATTCTTGGAATCATTAGATTTGGAACTCTAGATAGATTTTGATGTATTCAGAAACTAGGTATAAATAATTTAAGTGAACAATATATCACTAAAAACGAAATTAAATGATAATAAAGACAAGTTTTCCACCACCACAACCCTAGTGACACTTTACATACATAAATTCTCAATTTCAAAAATAATGGAAGAGGAGATCAAGTTTTAGTAATCCACCATTAAATGGGATATAGAAATACATATCAACTCATGGGAATAGGTGGTTATAGTAAGGGATGAAGCACCACTCTATCCCCCAACCCTCACCCAATCTCTAGGAAAATTTAGGAGGTGGTATGGGATAAACTCATGGATAAATGTACTAGGTGGGCATGGGAATTGAACCTTAATGTGAGAGGGCTCTCTTTACCTCTTCCATCGTAAATCCACATGGTGGTTGGGACCTTATTCATCAAGGATAATTTTCACCTCCTTTATGTACCCTTTGATCTAGCTTAGCTTGTGTCCAACTCCAACCTATTTCTCTTTTTTAGGTTTGCAATTGATCAACTTTGGACTCTTAGGGCTAAGAAAAAGTTTCCTTCTCTTCCCAATAACTTATTTCTTGATGGAGATCTCATTATAATATAGGTTGTGGATCTCAAATGCTCTAGGGAGTTTATTATACCAACACGTTAAGCAACAAAATGGGTAGTCATTAACAACCTCAAAGCAATCATCTGAGACTCTTTTCTACCCATGTGAAAACCCCATAATGGGGGTTCCAAACTAACGGATCCATTAGGAATGGAAATATGGAACATATATTTCCATCTATTTTTGGAATTGAAATGGGTCTTTCTAGTCATCATCATTTGTATTGTGTGATGTGATAAAATTATCCAACATCTTATTCATCGCCAAGACACATTAGAGCCTTTTTCGGCCTTTGTTGGACATTATTGGATGCTATCGATTTTTAGCATGTAGACAGGAGAAAAGGAGCTTAGATGGTCTCATACGTTCATGTGGTGTTTCCTTTTTCATTAGAGACTTGTTTTAATCAAGATTTATTTAATGTAAAAAAATGATTTTGACAAGTTTATGTGGGTCTAGGTTCAAGGTTATTTCACCCTCCTCAAGGACATTTACATTTCCTTATGCTACTTCCCTTCATATTCTTCATCATATGTTATTCATAATGGGCCTAAAGGGGATCCATTTATCTATTTATATGTTGTCATCACCCAATACTTAGCAACTAGGGAGGTTATCCTTCTAAGTAACTTTAGCACCCACAGTATATTCCTCCATATTCATCTCCACAATTATATATATGATGTGGTATTCATTCAAGAGATATATATAAAGTTAATGTGGCTTCACCAAATTTCTTGTAACACCATCCTCCCACATCTACCCAAGAAAGAAACTAGACAAGGTAAACATGTCACGAGAGGCCACTATGGTATGATTCAACCTCCTAAGTCACGTTAAGGAAGTGGAACTGACATAAATACACCATATATACATTCAAAATCAGCATTAGGACACTAAAGAACAAATCCAACCTTTCTTCCAACCATTCCCTCGATCCCACTAAGATTTTTGACAATTAGACCTCTAGGCACTATCATGCTATGGGCATGCCCAAATCAAGGGAGCTTTGGATGCTCTCACAGGCATGCAAGCCAGTGTTAAACGACATTTTTGCAGAGTGTTTTGCCAGCGTCCCTGATATTTGAGCCACTTTTTCAAGCCTAGAGCCCAGGTTACTGCCCATAATAGAATGACATCTTCAGAATAGTAAGATAACATGGAAATGATAGTGAAAAAGAAATTACTTGTATAAGACCTTGACTTGACCCCTACTAGCCATGATAGGCATTTCGTCAAACATATCATGAATATGTAATCTACATGTGTAAATAAAAAATCTAAGCATAGGGGTATCATACTTACCTGAGAATCACTAAGAGACATTGATGCCTCAACACATTGACTGTCATTTCATCCATTAGGTCATTGATACATTGTTCATTCATTTACAAGTAAAAACATGATGAGAGATATACATAGCTATTGTCATAAAACATATATATAACCAACACAATAGCACCAGGAATACCAATGAAATCATAGCCATATGATCCACATATAAACAAGTATAATATTCATGGAAATACAAGGATAAATAACCTCATATTAATGATGGAAAATCCAAACCCTAGATGGGAATTCAATGTTCCACCCAACCAAAGAATGGCTAAGCCAAATCTCTCATGACATATTCCAAGCATGAATGTGGGATCTCATAGAACACATCAATCCAAAACCATCTAGGGCTTCAGAGGCCATCCAACTCAATCCATTAAATAATGATTCCACCTCACATTCAGACATCACAAAACCATCATTAGATTGGTGTCTACCCAAGCCTTCCAGGGCTCCAGATAGTTTGTTCCAACTAAGGCTTCCAGGACTAGTAACTCAACCCATGGTTGCCATCAAGTTTCCATAGCATTTGTCCAACCAAGGCTTCCAAGACTAGTAACTCAACCCAAGCTGTTACAAGGCTTCCAGAGCGTTTTTCCAACCAGGGCTGCCATGAACTAATAACTCAACCCAAGCTAAGGAAATATGAGAACCAAGAAAAACAAAACAAGGAAATAAACCCACAATCTCCATGGCTATCTAGGAAATGGAAAGGATAGGTAATCCATTATCAATCTAGGCAATCCTCCATGCTAATTAAAGATCATGATCAATAATCCACATGCATATGACATACATGCAAAAAAGAGTGTGGAAAACATACATGCAAGTCGGTACCTGCAAGAAAATCCCATTGTAGTTGTTGATCCCGATGTCCCTTACGCTCTCCTGCTTTTCATTTTCCTTCTTGTTCCAAAATCCAAGCATGCCATACACTCCAAGAGTTCTCCAATAAAACTCTTAAGTGTCCAAGATTATGAGAGAGAGAGAATAATGAGAGAGCTCCAAAACTAAATTGGAAAAGGGTTACTAAATGATCCTCAAAAGCCTTTTTATGAATAAAGCCTCTATCTAGTTCATTTTCCATTATTTTCCTTCAATTTCCTCCTCACATGAAACCTCTGACCTTTCACCTCCCTTTTCTCCTAATTTCCATTATTTTCATAATTAAATGTGCCAAAAATGCCATTTTTCCTTTCCAAAGCCTTATCCATTTCCTTTGCCAATTTCCTTAGCCATTAATTAATCACAAGTGATCCCCATCACTAGGATTTTTCCCAACATTCAGCTTGGAATAAGTGTCCCATCAATCGTGGTTATTATTTTGCCTTTATTAACTTTTATTACATGGAATTTTCACCAGGGATATTACAGAACCCTCCCCCTTAGGGGAACATCGTCCTTGTTGTTCAGAAACACCTATAACCACAAGAATTTTGTAAGAAAAACATATTGTTGATCGAGATTTATAACTTATTTCATTGCATTATTTAGAATTATCACTCTTTTGAGAACAAAACCAACATGAAAACATAGCAAACATAACATCATAATTGCATGACACCTATACCGATTATTGGATCTTTATAACATAACTCATGGTGGTATTTACATCCATATACATATATACATATACCAACATCACCAAAACATATACCAAAAAATATACTAAGACATATACCAAAACTGATTTGCCTCAATCGTAAACAAGGAAGGACACTTAGCCCACATCTAGTCCTCCATCTCCCATGTAGCTTCATCAGTCCCAAATTGTTTCAATTGCACCTTAAATTTCTCGATTTCTTAGTTCTGGAGCATGAGCACCTTTTTCTTCAATATATACTGAGGCTCTAACTGTAATTATCCATCTAGTTCCACCTACAATAGAAACCAGCCAATCACACGATCAACATATTTAACATACTTCTTAAGAAATGACACATGGAAAACATCATGGAATTTCATTATTAGAGGCAGTGCAAGTCAATATGCTATTGGTCCAATCCTCTCAATAATAATGAAGGGTCCACAAAACAATGGTGCCATCTTGGCACATGATCCGATCCGTAAGGATATCTTCTTTGGTTTGATGCTCAAGTACACATGTTCCCCAACATGGAACTCCTTGAACAACCTGTTCTGATCTATATAACTCTTCTGCCTATCCATTGTTACCTTTAGATATTTCTTGATTACCTGCATTTCCTATTCCATGTTTGCCAACATGTTTTTTCCAATCAACACCCTGTTAACTGGATCACTCCAACTGATAGGAGTATTACAACTCCACCCATACAATGCCTCAAATAGACTCATCTTCAAAGATTCCTAATATCCATTATTGTAAGCGAATTCTACTAGTGGAAGGTAATCTTCCCACTTTCACTTCTGATGTATCACATACATCCTCAACATGTCCTCCATTATCATGTTGACCCTCTCTGCATGTCCATCTCTTTATAGATGATAAGTTGTACCGAAGGCCAACTCTGTTCCCAAGCCTACAAATAACTCCTTCCAAAGCTTGGAAGTGAACATTCCATCCCTATCTGACATAATCGTCTTCAAAACACCATGCAATCTGACCACATCTCTGATGAAGACATATGCTACATCACTATCTGAGAATGTAGAATTCACTAGAATGAAATGTGCAACCTTTGTCAACATGTCCGTAATAACCATGATGGAATCATGTTGTCTCACTATCCTCGAAAAACCTATGAAAAATTAAATGGGAATGACCTCGCATTTCTATTCTGGAATTGAAATTGATTGTAGCATTCCACCTAGATGCTTACACTATGCCTTGACATGATAATAATCAAAACACCTAGCCACAATCTCTACTACATCCCTCTTCAAGTTCGGCCAATAATAAAATATCTTCACTGTTGTCAGTCTCTCTTGATAACCTGGGTGACTCGAATATGGTTTCACATAAAACTCTCTCAAGATCACCTTCTTGAGCTCACTACTATTTGACACATATATCCTATCTTTGAATCTAACTAATTCGCTTGTCGTAAGGCAATAGTCCATATCCTATGCACCTGTACCTATACCACTACCTATACCTGTACTTGTACCTTTACATGTACCATTACCTCTACTTGTACCTATACTGTTACTTGTACCTATAATGTCACCTATACCAATACTATCACATGTACTTGTACCTATACCAACACTCCACTGTAACCTGTGCATAATCTCCATATACCTGACATCTTGCTGACCTATTGCAAGATCCTATCATGTAAGTCTGTCCCATTGGATCTCATAGCTGCTAAGTGATTTACCAGTATCCTCCTACTAGAGCATCTACCACTCTATTCTCTTTGCCTTTGATGTACCTAATCTCAAAATCGAACTCACTAATCGTAGCCAACAATTGAGCCTGCCTACATTCAAATTTGATTAGTCAAATAGATACTGCAAACCACTGTGATCACTCATCAATGTAAACCTCCTACCCAAAAGATAGTGTCTCCACATCTTTAATGCATGTATGATTGCTGCCAACTCAAGATCATGTGTGGGGTAGTTCCGCTCGTGCTCATTCAATTTTCGTGACTCATAGCATACCACCTATCCATCCCGCATAAGCACTCCGCCAAGTCCTTTCTTGCAAGCATATGTGCATAGTACAGATTTTCTATCTGGATCTACAATATTAAAAATTGGTGCATGTGTCAACAACTACTTAAGCTTCTCAAAAGTAGCCTTACACTCCTCTGTCCATTCAAACTTCTTAACTTTCCTCTGCAACGACATGATAGGATAAGCAATCTTAAGAAGTTCCCAATGAACCTCCTATAATATCATGCCAACCCCATGAAAGATATCACCTCATCTACATTCTTAGGAGCTACCCACTCCATGATGGCTTTTATCTTTTCTAGATCTACAACAATTCCCTCCTTGGATACAACATGTCCCAAGTAGTACACCTCAGTCTGAAAGAAACTACACTTGTTGAGCTTAAAATACAATTGATTCTCTCTCAACAACCTCGACACTACTATTGAATGCTTGGTATGCTCTTCTTCATTTTTAGAATATAAAAAAATGTTATCAATCAGCATAATAACAAACTTATCCAAATACAGAAGAAACACATTATTCATCAAGCAAATAAATGTAGCTGGAGCATTAGTAAAACTGAATGGAACTATGAAAAACTCATTATTCCCATACCTGGTTCAGAAAGTTATCTTGTAAATGTCCTCCTCTTTGATGTGTACCTAGTGATATTAAGATTTCAGATCAATATTCAAGAACACTGCTGCTCCCTTCAACTAAATGAACAAGTCATCAATCCTTAGCGATGAATACCTGTTCCTAATGGTCACTTTGTTAACCTACCTGTAGTCAATGCATAATCTAAGAGTACCATCTTTCTTCTTCACAAACAATACTGGTGCACCCCATGGTGATACACTTGGACTAATGTATCCCTTATCCAACATTTCCTTCAACTGTAGCTTCAACTCTACCAACTTAGTTGTGCTCATCCTAAAATGTGCTTTTGATGTCGAAGCTGCCCTTCACACCAACTCAATAGAAAAGTATACTTCTATATGGGGTGGAAAATCTATAATATCCTCAGGAAATACATATTTGAATTGTTGTAAAACTGTGTACCTGCTCAAAACATCCACATCCTCAACTTCCTTACCCTTGCCACTAGAAATGTGTACTACAAATAACACACACCCTTTTCTGTGACTGCACTTTGCGTGTGTAGCAGTTACCATCCTAGCTGATGTGGCTTTCTTCTTACCCTATAATAATTTTGTTTCCCCATTGCCATCCCCCACACTCAATGTCTTTTTCATAACAATCCACCATGGTTCTATGAAGATACAACCAATCCATGCCTAATAACATACTATATGATCCGAATGGTAATACATTCAAATGTGTTGCAGTAGGCATACCATTCAAATCAAATGCACAAGCTCTTACCGAATGATGAACTTGCTTCTTTGTACATGTAGCCAAGTGCACTAACCAATATTCTGCATGAAATTGCTTACTCAAACCACACTTATCCACCAATTCAGGACTAACATATCTATAATTAGATCTAGGGTCAATCAAAATAGAAATAACTTGATCATAAAGCTTACCTTCCATATCAATGATAGATTCATGATGATCTGCCTGTTTTTTATCCAATGTTTCATAAATATGAGGAACGCTTTGATCAACATCCCCAACAATGTGTGCATCCCGTGCACTATATATCTGAGGCCTACCACCCTGACTCTGTGGAAAATCTCTCCTGTGATGATCTTTTCTCCAAGTACAACACTCTATAGGCTTCTAGCCTGCATCCTTGTTCTATTCCTCATATCAATGTCCCTTCCCTTTGTATGATGCACTGAACTTCTTAGATGGCATTGCATTCTCTTTATTACCTGTATCTTGAGGTCTTGCTCACTTTTGGTCCCATTTTCCTTTGTTATTTGCATTACCTTTCAAGTCTGGATTAGTCTCATATTTGGGCTTTGATTGTTCATAACAATGCCTTAACTTTCGAATGGCCTCCTCAAATGATCTAGGCTCATCAAACTCAATCCTATCTTCGAATGCAACCGATAATCCACTAATGAACCTCTGAATTTTCGCCTTTTCCTTTGTGAGGCACATATTTTAGTAGCTCCAAGAACCTACTAGTGTACTTATCATTTGTCATAGATCCCATGTTTAGTTCATATAATTCCTTTTCGATGTCATCAAAGTATCTCTCCGATAGATAATTCTTGAATAACCGCTCAAACTCACTCCAAGTCAAGTCTTCCTCATGAATACATATGACATTCTTCACATCTTCCCACCAAATAATGTCTTATTTACCTTTGAGATTGAATGTAACTACTCTGGCATTCATGTTCTCTGAATAATCATGTAATTTGAAGAACTTCCTGATACATAGAAACCATGCCTCTGCATCTTGTGGCTTCTTCATTTCTCCATCAAAATTATGTGTCTTTTCTTTCTTAAAACCATCTAGCAAATATCCCCTGTCACTCCTCTTATAAGGATGATAGCGATGACAATCATAGTGCCTATGTAAATCAGAACTAGAATAGTACCTATGTCTATCCCTTCTCCTCTCTAGAGTATCCAACAATCTGCCATCTCTAAGCATGTCATCTCTATCTGACTTGTGACCACCATGCAACCTACTACCATATGCCCCATTAGTTTTTTCCTCCTACTCATAACTGATTTGATGTGGTCCCTGTCGCTAAAAATCCAACAAAGTCTGAAGTAACACTACATTTACTTCTACTAGAATCTCTTGTGCCTGTATGATTCTATCATTATATACCTTACAAACCCTTATTTCTTCCTTTAAGCTTCTCAGTGTATCAACCAAATTGGAAGAGTTCCCAACACCATACTACTCTTCTGATTCATAGGGAGAGTCTTTGTAGTCTACCATCTTGCTAGCCATAAGATATTTCTTCCTACAACGTATATCATGTCATCTAAAACAAATCAAAATAAACCAACGTACCTTAGTATAGCTTGGGGAGGATACCTTTCCTGCAATTTCAACAAATCAGTGTGATACATGTATAACATAATCATGACAGAATATAGAAACATAACATATAAGCATATAACCATGCAACCATCATTCTAGCTAAGGCCCAGTTATCAATGTATGACCTCAACAACAACACACACCACGACCTCATGCATCACAACAATTATTACATCATTGCACACTTGACCACATGAAAACACTAACATGCATAAGCAATGCATAACCAACCACACACATGCATAAACGCATGTAATCAAGCATAAATAAACAATACTTGTAACCAAACCTACAAGAATGATAGATGTAGCCAAGTATATAAGAATGCAATCAAACATACAAGAATATAACCAAGCATTCAAAATGATACATCTAAGTGACATGTAACTAGTCATACACTCATGACAATGCATCCCGCAATAACATCACCAACTTCTACATGACAACATCACTACAACCATGATCAACATCATGCAAATGAAACAAGCACATGGAATGAAAGTGTAAGAGACACATATGAAGTTGACATGCATGCATGACCAACACACAACCCATCTAGTCCGAGGGGTGAACCATGCTCTGATACCATTCCGTAACACCCTCCTCCCACATTTACCCAATAAACTGGCCATCTAGGGTAAACATGCGACGAGAGACCACTATGATATGATTTTACCTCCTAAGTCACATTAAAGAAGTGGAACCAATGGAAACACTCCATACAAACATTCAACATCAGCATTAGGACCCTCATGAACCAATCCAACCTTTCTGCCAACCAACCTCTAGGTCCCACTGAGCGTTTGGACCATTGAACCTTTGGACGCTCTCATGTTATGGGCATGCTAGTGTCCAGAGACCTATGGATTCTCTCACAAGCCTGCAAGCCAGCGTCCAAGGATTTTTTTTCACATTGATGTGCCAATATCCCTAAGATTTGAGTTGATTTTTGAAGCCCAGAGCCCAGGTTGCTTCCCAGAATAGAATGACGTCTTCAAAA
This sequence comes from Pinus taeda, assembly GCA_000404065.3. Classification (NCBI taxonomy): domain Eukaryota; kingdom Viridiplantae; phylum Streptophyta; class Pinopsida; order Pinales; family Pinaceae; genus Pinus; species Pinus taeda. The sequence continues at coordinate 185,054 of APFE031658609.1, read as the reverse complement.
CAGTAAGATAACATGGAAATGACAGTGAAAAAGAAATTAGTTGAATAAGACCTTGACTAGACCCATACTAGTCATGACAAGCATTTCATCAAACATATCATGAATATGTAATCTACAGGTTTAAATAAAAAAATCTGAGCATAGGGGTCTCATACTTAGTTGAGAATCACTAAGGGACATTGATGCTTCAACACATTGACTTCCATTTCATCCATTATGTCATTGATACATTGCTTATTCATTTACAAGTAAAAACATGATGAGATCCATATATAGCTATTGTCATAAAACATATATATATCCAACATAATAACAACAAAACTATCAATGAAATCATAGACATATGATCCACATATAAACTAGTATAATACACACTAAAATACAAGGAGAAATAACCTCATATTGATGATGAAAAATCCAAACCTAGGATGGGACTTCCACGTTCCACTTGACCGTAGAATGGTTGAGCCAAATCTCTCTTCAGTCATTCACCCTCGTGCCATATTCCAAGCATGAATGTGGGATCTCATAGAACACATCAATCCAAAATCATCTAGGGCTTCCAAAGGTAATCCCCCTCAACCCATTAAATAGTAATTCCACCTCATGGTCAGACATCATAAAACCATCATTAGATTAGTCTCTACCCAAACCTTCCAGGTCTCTAGAGCATTTTTTTGAACCGAGGCTTCCAAGACTAGTAACTCAACAAACAACTGCCACTAGGCCTATAGAGTGTTTGTCCAACCAAGGCTTTCTGAACTACTAACTCAACCTAAGCTATTACAAGGCTTCCAAAGAATTTTTCCAACCAGGGCTCCCAAGAACTAATAACTCAACCCAAGCTAAGGAAAAATGAGAACCAACCAAAACAAAACAAGGAAATAAACCCACAATCTCCATGGCTATCCAAGAAATTTCAAGGCTTGGAAATCGATTGTCAATCCAAGCAATCCTTCGTGCCAGTGATAGATCATGACCAATAATCCACATGCATATGCCATGCATGCCAAAACTAGTGTGTTGAACATACATGCAACTCAGTACCTACAAGAAAATCTCACTCTAGTTGTTGATTTCTATGTCCTCTTGCACTCTCCTACTCTTCCTTTTCCTTCTTAGTCCAAAATCCAAGTATGCCACACCCTCCAAGAGTGCTCCAATAAAAATCTAAGTATCCAAGAGTATGAGAGAGAGAGAGAATAATGGCAGAACTCCAAAACTAAACTAAAAAAAGGTTACCAACTCATCCTCAACATCCTTTTTATGAATGAGGCCTCTATTTTCTTCATTTTCCATTATTTTCCTTCAATTTCCTCCTCACATGCAACCTATGACCTTTCACCTCCCTTTTCTCCTAATTTCATTTATTTTTATAAATAAATGTGCCAAAAATGCCATTTTCCTTTCCAAAGCCTTAGTCATTGCCTTTGCCAATTTCCTTAGCCATTAATCAATCACAAGTGATCCCCATCACTAGTATTTTTCCCAACATTCATCTTGGAATAAGTGTCCCGTCAACCATGGTTATTATTTTTCCTTTATTAACTTTTATTGCATGGAATTTTCACCAGGGTTGTTACATGTTTGATGATGTTTTAGATTCTGTAACCACCTACAGTCGATACCTTTGCACTTAGATAATGTTGAGAGTTATTAATTCAACGAAATCCCATGTTTTCCATATTCTCACTTCTTCACATGTTCACATCATGGTGTAGGATCAAGTGTTGATTATTATTTCCTCTCTAGCCAAAACCTCTTCATGTTTATTCAACACTTCTCTATTTCCACCATCCCCCTCATTGGTCAGACCCTTCTTTCCTTCTCTCTATGGGATGACACCCACTTCCCATCACACTAAACCCCACCCCCAACAAATGGCCCACCATAGTACCTTGTATTTCAATGAGGGGAACCTAGACATGTTCTCTACCCACCTCCACAAGATGTTCTCCTTCACAACCTAGTTATACCTACATGATTCTAGATCTACAACGTACAATTTCCTCTCATCCACCTTATGGGACGCAACCCTGAAGTTCTACCCTCACTTCACCCAACCCCCTCCCACTTATGAAAAAAACAAGTCCTACCCCATGAATCAATGATACAATGAGAAAAATAAATTTCTCCACCAATAAATTCAACACACATTCACCTATACCCACACCTCCTATCCCAACCTCAAATATTCTTATTATCGTCTCCTCCACTACAAGAAACACCTCTTTGTTTCTCATAGAATATGGGACTTATGTACTTCTCTTGCTCAATTCCCTAAAAAATTATGGAACATTTTCCTCCCATGCTACTCTTCCCTCACATCTATCCTTAACCCCAAATTTATGTTCTCCCACATATCCACTTTCTATGATAGCCCAGGGTAGCCCCACATCTAGGTTGTCTCTTTACCCTCTTCATGCTTATTATTATTTCACTGTGACATGATAGGGGGCATTTGGGTGATGAGCATAACAAAGCAATAAACAAGGATGGTTTCTAAGAAAAGTTAATTAAGCATGATCTTCTTGTTTTAGTTACGCACTTGGCTAACCTCTTCAACCACATGATATATATAAGTTTCCCATTAGCATGGCCACAACAATTCATTCACCTAATACAAAAATCAAGCCCTAGCTTAGATCCCAATAATTCCGGGATGATCATGGTTGGTCACAAATTCTTGAACCTTTATGTTGCATCCCTCCACCTAAAACTCTCTAGGGAGATTAACCAGAGGCAACTTCGAGCTAGTTTACAAGCTATATTTTGACTTAATCTCTAGACATTGATCAAATTTGTACACTAAAGGAAATCCTTGAAATATCCCAACATTAATATTCAAAATTTTATTATTGTTTTATACACTTTCAGAAAGCTTTTGACTTTGTCCTTAGGAAGGTTTTATTCCAAAGACTTGGAGGGACCTTTTTGTCAATCATCATGCATTTATATGAATTAGTTCTTATTCATCTATTCACAAGGGCTATTATATTTAATGTGGATTACTATTAGGGTAGATATAGTTTCCCCTTATATGCCACACTATTTGGGATCTATAATGATGAGTTGGAGTCCTCCTTGCATGAGCACATCTAGGAAAAAGATGGTTTCCTTTTACACCATCAATTGATTTATTTCTTAATGTTTACAAATGATATGGCCCTTCTAGTCTCATCCCCTAATAAATTGAAGAGATAGAAAGATTCCCAACCCTTTTTTGTGATCATCGATAGTTTATAGTCAACTTAGGTAAAGTCGAGGTCATCATCTTCAATGCATCAAAGAATACCTTATCTGATCATCATTTATTTTTCAAAGGAGAGTATGTTGAGATCACTCGTTCGTATACTTATTTTGGGGTGATATTCGTAGGACCTAAATTTATTTTGTGGCATGTAATTCAGCCCCAAATCAACAAGGGCTATGAGTCCTTTGTCATTCTTGAGATGAAGTGTTTCGAGAATTAATTTTAGGAAATCATTATTTCTCATCCCATCATTCTTGCAATTTTTTGTGCTTGTCCCTTCTAACCTTAAACAGAGTGTGGTTTCCTCTCTCCTCTACATTGTGTTTGAAGCTTCATTTATTCAATGAAGGGGCATGAATAGTATTCATACTTGGCTTATCGTTCACATAAGTCCATTGTAATAGCTATTCCTTTAGCTTGATATTAATGTTGGTACAATGGAGTCTCGAATCTCCTTGCTTCGATTGATATTATGATGGATCAAGTTCCTCGATTTAGATATTTCCTATGTGCACCCAACTACTTATTACCAACCAAACATGAGATGAATAAAATAATATGAGAGAATATCTATAGGAAATATGTATAGGTTAATTGGATAAACCCTTTGGGTAGGTTACTTTCAAAGATACATTTCTATGTTGAGCACTTCATGGTGATGAGGGATAGACTCATTTTACATCCCCATTACTTATTTATTCATTGGATGCATGCCCTTGGAACCCATTAGGACAGTTCAGATTTTCTCTCATATTTTGGATATTGATATTTAACACCATATAAATTGACCAATAAGATCTCCCACTTGTTCCATCTCCAAGAGATTGAAACTAAGGAACATTTCATCTTCTATTACTCCATTTATGAGATCCATGGGATATTTAATTTCATATTTAGGGGAATCCAAATATTATCATGTTTCTTATGATAATCATACCACAAATGCCTAGCCATTTACATATAATCTAACTACATTTTTATCTTAATAGAATCATCCTTCATTTGTTTTCAATTTTCTAGGGATAAATGATACCTCTATTTACCATTGAAAACATTGGTACAAGTTCCAAGGAATCATCATTACTTTGTGCACACTCCATTTGTTTGCAAATAAATTTAACAAGCCTTTTTGTCATGGAAAATTATACATGCCTTGAAAAAATAAAGATGCTTGTTCTCAATCATATTGTTTGGTCCCAACATTGTAGGAAGCCTTAGATTTGGTAGATGGAATCTATATCCATTTTACAGAGGATACATTTGTTTTTTATTTCTTTTCTCTTTCCATTTGTGAAATATTGGTCTATAATGCATTGGATGTTTATGTAAAATAAGGTTTTATTCCTCATTTCTTCCACAAGAAGATTGATAAAAACTAGAGGAGGCTTAGTAGCTAGAGTGGTATTTTGCTTATAATCAACTTTAGCCATAATTGTTGGGTTTTATTATATTATTTCAACGACTAGACCATGTAGTTAGCTGGGGGTTAGAGGTCGTGTGTAGACCCCCCTTCGTTGCACCGATTACGTAGCAGGGGGGTCACAGGGGGTTTGAGGGGTGCAGGTAACCCCACTCTATGGGGTCTGGGGCAGCACCCTAGAAAATTTTGGTTTTGGACCCTATGTTAGGTTGGGTGGACCCACCTATGGTTTTATCCATGATTTTTGCACATGGTTTTGGATGCGATGGTTTTTAGTCCATGGTTTTGGACGCAATGGTTTTCGGTCCATGGTATTAAATGCTTTGACATGTATAAATATGTATTGTAACATTGAAAGGAACATAATAAAAAATCAAGCTGGTAGTCCCGGTTTTGGGATCCAGGGGAAAATATCTATGTATATGTGTTTATGTGTTATTCTCTCACATTGTTTATTTTTTGTTTTTTAGAATTCGTATGCAGGTAATTTCTATACAGGGTTAAAACCTACAATAATATGATTCAAAATATCCAGATTTCTTAAGAGATTGCATCTATCATCCAACTCTTAGCTTTGATTTTGACAGTTATAAGGTTAATATGATGGGGTTAATTGAGGAAGAAGTTTAAGTTCCTTTGAAATTCATTCATATGTTACATCAAAATAGTGGTTGAAGTAGGTCAATGAGTTTGAGGAATGTCCTATAGAATCTTGTCAAACTTTTTGTCAAATTATTCAATAGTTCCATTCTCATTTCTCTTTATGTTAGTAAATGAATTCAAAATCCAAAAATTATTATTTCTCTAGGGAGCTATCAAATAGAACATTTTGACATGCTTGAAAATAATCAATACTATTATAAATAAATCCTATAAACCACTTTCCAACATATTTATTTGAAGATATAGAAAAACATTTAAATAGGACATCAAGTTGAAAAGCTCCAAGAGTCATGAAATTTTCCATAAATGCATCCCAATGCTCCTTTGTACCAATAGCATTATCATGATGGAATGCACACAATTTCTCCAAAGGAAAAGTAATATCATGAGGATAGAAAGTAATATTAGAGAAAAAAAATGTTTTGAAAGCATCTGTCAACCATGGAGAAACCATTCAATTTTGAGTTAGAGAATTGTAATCAACAAATAATCTTCTAATATCAAGTAAACATTCAAAATTTAATTGATTATTTACCTTTGTCATGTGGAAAGAGTTATTTTTGCGGAAAAAACTAACCTCCCTAGAAGCCTAAGACTTTCTAGTGACAAACAAGAAAATTAAGAGCAATCCTTCTCTAAACATGCATTATCATACGAGAAACCAAGTGTTTTTCGATCCTACCTGAAGTCCAA
>APFE031658609.1:0-172017 GCA_000404065.3 Pinus taeda | reverse complement strand
AAAAAATAAATAAAAAAATAAAATAAAAAAATCACTTCTTTGCAATTAAATGTAGATGTGAATAGAAATTTACTCAAATTTCACCCAGTGTGGGTTATGTCTCAGGGTCCTACTTCCAACGAGCAACAAATTCTATTGAGATGCAAAATCAGTGTTACATCATCTTGGTCTCCCAAAACAACATACAAATTTCTTTCAATCTAATGTAGAGGTAGTGGTAACTTGAAAATCACTTTCTCCCCCTTGGATTGTCCAAAATAAGGTTGAAATCCTCCTTTATCTTCAATACATAGATAAATTATTTGCTAAAAAGTATTAAAACTCCATATTTTTTCACCACTCGACACTCTAGAGTAGTGGTAAAATCTTTTGGTTAACAAGGTGGAGGTCATGGGGTCGAGCCCATGGACATTGGGATATTTCAAATCTTACCAATATCAAAAATTTAATAACATATCTATTTATTGGCCTTTACAAATCATGTGTTGTGGTAAAAATGGTGATTGTTAGATGTTGTGGATTCAAGCCTACGACCTTCCAAATATACCATTGGATAAGTCTAAAACTTTAAATAGAGTTATTATTGCCTCATTTATGTCATCTAATGATTGTAAAATTTGTAATGTTCTTTGTGGTTGTCAACAGAGGTCACGAGGTCGATTCTCGTTGATGCCAAGCATAGTTTTTATTGATTTTATATATCCATTCCTTCATATCAATTATAAATTCGCCTGTTAGTGCAATGACAACCCATTCAGCTAGATCCATTGAGGTCGGGGGTTCAAACTATGATTTTCAACACTACGAATAGAACTTGTTTGGCCAATCAGAGGCTACTTCGTGGAGGCTTTTGATTGGCCCCCATCATGCACAAGCAACCTACTAATCTGTTGTTCTAAACAACAACCCCCCATTTCTTTAAAAATCTTTACATAAAATTTAAATAAGAAATGGGTCCCTTTAATTCAACTTAGATATCCTCCGATGCGATAAACCACATCACAATCGGCAAATCAGCGATGAAAACAACAAGCCAATACATAAACAAAGGCAGGCTCAAATCCTCCAATGCGATAAAGCACATTGCAATCGGCAATCAGTGAAATCACATTGACAAAACAATAAAGCCTGAGTCCATTCCCGATTGCGATATATTAATTAGGCACACATCTTGAAGATATATTTAAATTGGTTTGCATGCATTGTATCACCTTTCGGAAATCGGAGATATTCAAAGCAAGTGTTAAAACCTTTCCCTTGATTCTCCCGATCACCGATTTATGATTTATCACTGACCATCCATCAAACAAATCTGAGGCATGCTTCAATTAATCATTTGGCATATAAGCAACATGATGGGCATTTAAAACCTTCTTTACCACGTTTGATAGGTTGAACAACTATTCAATGAAGCAATTAAGTGTAGATCTTTTCTTTAGATTTCATCCGCAATAACCTTTAACTATACTCTATTACCACTTGTTGATCGACATAACTCTTTTTCATTATCATATTGGTCTATTGCAGCGTTTCTCTGTATCACGGTTTTTCAATCTCTTGTGCAAAATTCCACTAAAAAATAAATTTGAAGCAAAATGGGAAAGAAATCAAAGAAATCTGTAGCAATAGCCCCTGTATCAGCAGCTCAGCCAGCCAAAGATCCTCGACCAAGTAGAAAGGGATTAATATCAGACACGACATGTCTCGGACTAGGAAACACTAGCTGGGAAAGTATCTATAATCTAATTGAAGTTGAAGAGCCCAAAGAACTATCAGAAGAGGCCACAACTGATTCAACTGATAAGTCTGAAGGAACTCTTAAAGAGTTGGTGTGCTCCTTTCTTCACAGAATAGTCGCGCGAGCTAAAGTCCTCCCATATATTGACATCGTGAGATGGGTGGTGGAAAAGATTCCAGTTACAAACAGAACCTTTTGCATAAATGATGGGAGGGTATTCGACTCATTTCAGCCAGATGATCTAAGGAAAATGTATCACTTACCTGAGCCTAAAAAGTAGTACAATAAATACTTCCTTGAAGCATTTGCAAAAGAAAACAAGTCAGAATCAGCCTCAATTAAGCAGTGGAGACATTTTCCTAAGAAGCACAACCATGAATCATCAGGTAAGTACTCTATAGACTCATTGGCTTCTCCTTATTGTTATGTCGGAGCTATGATGTGTAGAATGTGGGGAATACATGACTCTGCTAAGTTTACTATATAAATGGTCCCTCTGATGGAGGCAACAATCAATGGCTATGTGATGGATTGGGCCAATATTTTATCTGACAGACTAGCCACAACAATCCTAGAATACATAGCAAATGCATATTAAACTACTAGAACCGTTCCCCCATTCTATTACAGTGCATTCATTATGGATATTATTTGCTTCAATTCTGAATTTCCATTACTTGGGTGGATATGGACCCCCTCAGACCCTAAACCAATCCATATCTATCATGATTAGTTATGGAAGGCTAATTACAAAAATCATCTGTATAAAATCTGCAGTGGTTTCATTGTGCCTATTTATTACTCCTTTTTTTATAAGCCTGCTCCCCAGATATCTTCGGAAGCAGAAACAGATTTAACAGCAGTAGGAAATTAGTTTGGGGAAGAAAAATTCACTTATATAAGGCTTTTTGGTAGCCTTACAAAACCTCATGTCCTTCCCCTGTATGTGCTTGATAAAATGTTAGCTCGGGAGTTGGCTTATCAAATAATAGTAGAAGGGACATCTAAAACCTTTAGGAATTCCAAGAAATAGGTATGGCCTATATTCCCTTTAAGATGCGGTGTTTTCACTCTTCATGATTAAAAACATGCAGAAAAGGAGGCATAAAAAATACAAATGTTGAATCTTGCAACAATTCCCAACAGACAATATGATCCAAGAAAAGTTGCCTATAATGTTCTTGAACAAGCCAAACTTGCAAAGTTTGATCATGAAAAGGATGACTTCGATGATCTATTTGCCTCAGCTGAATCTCTATTTCAGCTTAAATCATTGGCTAGAATTAAATATCAAAATGAAAGACTAGTAGTGTTTAATAGGCTTAGAGAACAGAGGTTGCAAAATCTACCTTTAGACCTCTTAGTCACAGCTCCTACAGTCCAGTCATCTGGTCAGGCTGAACAAATAGTTACTGATAAAACTTTTGATGTGCAAAGATCTCCGAACAGGGATGGGAACAGGAACAGGAACAACAACGAGAACAGGAATAGGGAAAAATAGTGAACTCATGGATACAAATACTTAGATTGATCCCAAGCTTCTTAAAGAATGGCAACAGTTCGATTCCATTATAAGCAATACTGAGACCTTACAGGGATTCAACACGTCTGAAGTGACAATTGGTCACAAAACAACAACTAATACAGTTCCAGCTGAAAGAGCCAGTGGCCCACCCATCACTCAGAAATGTATGGAGATAATTCCAGAAAATCCATCTAATGAAATCATCCTACATGTAGAAGAAATACCACCTTTAGATGTCTTCTACAACCCTAAGCATAAGGCTATAGTAAAAATACAAAGGAAAAAGAGAAAGTTTGATCAATCTTCTCTTTTACCTGCATAAATAGAGATGACTAATATGGTATGGAGAGAAGAAATTAATCCTTCCGAAGACCTTACAAAACTCTCTCAATATGCCGGGCATACTCGGCAACTACTATGGATAAAGCATCAGAAGTTAGCAATTTACTCAAAGAAAAAGATGAGACAATTGTTTCACTCGAAGCATAGGTATCTGAAAGGCAACAGAGAATAGAGAAATTAGAACAACAATTAGCATTGTAACAACAATCAAATAACCAGCTATATGAGCAATTGCTTAAGGAGAAGCAGAGGATAGACCAAAGTGTAGTGCAAAAACAAAAAGAATTATCCCTAGCATTGGCCAAGCTGAAGTCAATGAACGAACAATTGAGCAAAACAAAAGATGAGCAAATCGCTCAACTATCACAACAAATAGAAAAGTTCAAAATTTTTCCTCAAGCAATAGAGTTTAGATCCAAAACTCTCCATATCAATAAGGCATTGATTAAACAGTTAAATTTACTATGTCATAATATTTCTCTTGCTGAGCCCCTCTGTAAAATTTCTTCATCAATGATTAACAAATAAGTTGAGACAAGGCAGAATTTGGAGCAGGCCAATGAGACATTAACAAACTTTCTTGGTTGGCAAGAAACTAGTGAAGGGAAAGCTGCAAATCTGCCTCAAATTCTAGAATCGCACAAAGAAATTCATTTCCTAGAATGGTAATCCCAATTGATGAAATCAGAAAGGGAAACTTCAAGATGTAGACCAACGACTGGTAATTTGATTGAATTAATTAATGATACTCTTTATCTGTCTAATTTGATTTCAGAATGCACTCCAGGTAAATTACCATCAGCTAAAGCATTGGGGCAGTCATGCAATCAGGATTTAGAAAAGAAAGAGAGATTAATTGCGGGCATCCAAAATTTAACTTGGGACACCTTTTGGCTATTCCTAGTTAAACCACATAGTCAAAAGGCAACACTGAAATGTTTAATTGATGCAATCGGTTATATGATTCTTGAAATTCATGATGCTATGTATTCAACCCAACTGCATTCACGTTTGAGTCACCCTCCAGAATTGCAACCAATGCTAGCTATATGCCAGCTCAAACCAAAGGATGACTGATCGAAACAGTGAATCATTCTACCGACTGCAAGCATGCCTATTTCAAGGAGATTTTCATGATTTGGTTATACCACCTCATAGCATTTTTATTTCATAGTTAGTTAGCTGAGATAGTATTTATAGGCCCTTTCATGTCTTTAGAAAGGGTCCTCAATTTTTGTGTCAAAACTTGGATCGGAAGTTGCACTATTGTGCTTCCGATATATATATTTTTTATGAAGACTCGACGTATATTCGGAATTTTGATGAAGAATACTTTGATGAGATATGTACTATTGTTTTTTGTGATAGTATTTCTAAGTTGGAAGACAAAATCTAAATGTGATTGATATCATAAGGGATTCAAATTACATATGGTACTATTATCTATGTTTTTGCTCCATTCTTTTATATGAATTAGTGTTTATTCAATCTTGTTATCATTTGATATATGTATGTGTTTTAACAACAGTCCTTTTACTTATCATTATTGAATGTTTAAGGAATGTTATTCTTTCAATCATATTTATGTCAATGATATATGAAGAATAGTCTAATAATGTGTTAAATATTACTTTTTTCAACTACTTGAACAAAGTAATTATCATATGAAGGAATGCTTTTATTTATAAGTGGAGTCATCTATATGCCTATTTGTGAATAAGAATTATCAAAAGTTGCACTAAAGTCAAAATTTCCCAAGATAGATTAGTTTTTTATGATTCTGCATTTTAGAATAAATCATCCATAATTTTCATTAGATAATAGAAAACCAATCACTTATCCATCCTATTTACAAATCATTGGGAAACTGGTCCCATTATATCCAATCGGAACCACCACACCAAATGGAAAAGGAGCTACCTTTAAGGTCCGGACCGGGTGGTTTTCCCCCAATGTTGATGCAACGATTTTCGAGGCATCAACACAATCAAAATACCACATCACTATGAGTCAACTACCATGTCATTGTTGAGTCACTCAGCATTTCATTGACACTTGTACAGTCAGCATGCAACATGTTACATCTTGGTGATACCAAATCAGAATCTGTAATACCACATGATCTATCATACTACCATGTGTCCTCCTGGGTTTTTCCATGTCAATTGTTGTACTACCACATGTCCTCCCATGGTATTGTATTTTTCCTTTGCAGACAATTCTAGACTAGAGAATTGTGTCAAAGCATCTATGTGGCGTGTATATTTTGAAAATTGATGGTTCAAGGATACAAACCCTTCTTTTTGTTAATAATCCTTAATGCTTTAGAGAATAGTCAAAGTGTTGATATTCAACAATAACAACATACAATTATTTCAATGTATTTGGTAGAAGAATGGAGAATAATTTAGAAAATCAAATATCCTCCTTAATATTCAATCATCTAAAAAAACAAAAGCATATATAAGAACCTCTATAGTGAAACATCAGTATCTATAATATTTAATATAGATGCAACATCTAGCCATGCAGAGTCATAAAATCAAACATATTGTTTAATAAATTAACTTAGTAAAGAACATATCTTTCCAGTGGGATGTGAGGTTGGTTCAAGCTCACCCAAGCTTTCCTAGATATATATACAACCTCGGAAATATATATAAAATATTATGTAATCACAAGTAAGTACTCACAAAGTAAACAATGATGTTTTAAGTAAAAAATAGAGCCCTTTGATTATCTTCAAAAACTTCAAGTATTACAACAATATTCCAAAGCATGGTCGAGGTATCATCCCTTTTCTAGTCTATAAAAACGAAATATATAGAGTTTATTGCAAAAATATTATCTTTTACAAATTTACAATAAAAAGGAATTATTATCCAAAATATTTTTGATATTTTCAATAAACACTCGATCAACATAGAAATTCTCCTATTTCATAGTCTCCAATTGTTCTTGATTCATGCATCCAAGCCCCAAATACTTGATCTGTTAGAAACCAGGATAATACAGAGATGGGGAGTGACTCAATACTGTAGGGATTTTAAAATTTTTCTTTCACTTTTGCAAGGATTATAAGACACCATACTTCAATAATTAATTGAAATGAGCATGACAAGAATTAACATAAAGGAACACAAAAATTGTTCATTTTTTTCTTAAATTCCTTCACAAGGCAAGCTACAACTTCTTGTTACAAAATTCTTTGGCTACAACCAGCAAGAAGCTACTACTCCCTGATTTATCATATATAACTGAAAGGAGCTCCAACCCCTAAAAATTTACCAGTGACTATTTGAAGGAGATACAACCCATGATCTGTAAGCTACAACTTTCCTAGCCTTAAATGATTCATATTTCATACATTTTCAAATTAGAACCATGAATGCCAAATCCTTTTACAAAATAAAACAAATTTTCCACCATCACCAACACCTTAAACAATCCTTGATTAATTAGAAATTCACCATCTAGATCTGCATCCTCAATTCAACCCAACTCACAAACTGCTACAGTACAATCCAAACTTGCTCAGTTGATTATGCTTATAAACAATTTTTTTACTGCTCAAATTGATTTTTTTAGTTAACCTATTATTTGATGGACTGCTCAAATTTCTTTTTTTAGTTAACTTATTACTTTAATCTTTGCATGAATCACTTATTTTTAGATTTCCCCTACGACAATTGACTCTTATCAATGTGATTTGCAGGTCTTCAAACCATTCTTTGTTGTTTAAGACTCAATCTCTATGTTAAAATGCTAATTTTAGATAATTTGGCACATTACAAGGTTTAGCTAGAGTTTTAGTTGCAGTTCTATCTTTGGTTAGCTGCTAAATATGGAAAATACCAAAATTACCACCAATAGCATCCATGTCGTTGATCTACTACCAACTCATTTGTTAGCTCTAATTCTGTGCTTTATTATATTTGGCATCTATGCCAAAATATTTCCAAATATAACTCAGGGAGCCTATTTCACCTTAAGCCTCGAGGGCTTCTTTTCCGCTGCAAAACACCTCCGCTCTCTTGGTCTTTTTTCCACATAAAACCACATCCTAGCCCTTATGCCTTGGCTTCCTACACCTTTTCCCCAATGTCTTTCTATTGTGCCCTTTTAAAACATTCAAGGGCCTGCATTGCGGGATTACTTGTTCTGTGGGGTTGCCTTTCGCCTTCCCATTGGTCATCACTTCCAACTATGCATGCCAACATGTCCTAGCCTAGTTATCATGACATTATCTTCTATGTATATCTAAAACCTTATGGGGTGAAGTGTCAAGTGGGTCCACCTGTTACACCTGCAAGCTAATAAATGGTTACCTGGGCTGAGCTGATCTAACAATTTCCACGTAGCCCGCTTTCCCAATCATCTCATAACTTGTTTCCTATTGATTTCTGGATCCATCACATTTACAAATGTTTGATTTTTGGATCCTTCTCGTAAATCCTCACATGCACCGCTCAATGACTTCACTTAGAAATGGCACACTTGGGTAACTTAAAACCCCAAATTTGCATGCCACATGTCCACCAATCCATACTTCCACATCACCTATGTTGACATCATCTTGATGAATAAGATTCCGCCATGTCTCCTCCATAGAGGATAGAGAATGTGTCCCAAGCCTTGGTTTTACTCCAAATTCCTTTTTTAATTTTATAATGGTCCCGACCAATTTATTGGCACTACCTGCTTGATCCATCTAATGGTTTGAGTCACCCCCCATGCATAGTTTGTGATATTGACTGGGGGGGAGGGGTGCGTAGCGCAATTCACCTCTTCCACCAATTTTATAATCAATGGTTTATTAAAACTACCCATTGTGCCATCCTCCTTGCACACTAACAGTCGAATGTCAATGCACCACGCAATTTCACAGATGCAATAGTGTGGATTCTTGGTGGTATATCTGCCCAATCTACTTGCCTACTATTTAAATGGTCCTATCACTACTAAACTTATTCCATCTTCATTGCAAATCATGGCAATGCCCCCAAAAATAAACTACTCCAAAAGTCCTCCACGAGACATAGCTTTGCAATTTTTTTGAAATTTTGGCTTCACCTTTGACTAGCCACATATTCTAATCTAGGAGACCATTTCTAACTTCTTCATACCACTGGAAAAATATTCCAGATCTGTTTCCATCTGAGGGGTTTCCATCTGGTCTTGAAGTGATCTTTTGCACTGAAAATGCCTTTAAATTCACTACATCTTCTCTATTCATGTTGATGTTGATTCTTCTTCTTGTGCCTAAATCCTGACCACCTATGACATCCTTTTCCATCATTTTCCATCAATGACAACACAATTCCAACAATATCACCCTTTGGCATTGATGGCAACACCTTGATCAAACAAAACATCATCATGAAGAAAAATTGGGCTATATACAAAATGTTCTTGTGCTATTATTTCTTGTTTGGATGTTGCTCTCCCTATGATGTATTTTTCTTCTTTTATGTTTTTATTGGGAAGCATGCTCACTTTACCATCAATACTATTGTCTTTTGTTTGATCACCAAGACTTCTCCCCCTTTAACATCAATGGAAAAGATACTAATGGACTCCCCCTACAACTTTATTCCCTTATCAACAATCTTCCCTTGCGTTGTTGATCTATTGGAACTGGAAACTTAATTTTGATATGTTAAAGGTATACTAGTTGTATTTTTTCCTCTTGAAGGAAGAGCTACTAGAGGGAGGCAAGAGGAATGAATACGAATTGTTGCCTCAAATGCTCAAACTAATCTTGTGGGAGCAGTTTGGTGAAAATATCAGAAATTTGTTCTTTTGTAGGTACATACTCCAACTTCACAATCTAATTGGAAACTTGCTCCCTTAAGAAATGGTACTTGATTGGAATATGCATTGTCTTTGAGTGAAAAACAAGATTCTTTGACATTTTTATGGAACTTTCATTGTCACAAATAATAGGAATAGGGTGATCATAAAACATGTGTACATCTTGCAAATTCTGCTTGATCAACAATAGTTGCGTGCAATAAGAAGTTGTTGTAATATATTATGCTTCAACTATAGATAAAGTGATGGAAGACTGCTTCTTACTCAAACATGAAACTAGAGATTCTCCAAGAAAGAAAGCGCCACCACTAGTGCTCTTTCGATCATCTACATCACCTTCCCAATCAACATCAGTATAAATAGTTAGTGAAAAATATTTACCTCTTGGGTACTACAGTCCATAGTCCATTGTGGCTCTGAGATATCTTAGAATCCTCTTGGCTAGTAGATGTTGGCTATGTCTGGGGTCTACTTGAAATATTCCAACACTACCAACTTACTACATAATGTCTAGTCTTGAAGTTGTAAAATATCATAGGCTGCCAATAATAGATTTGTATAAAGTATGATCTTCTTCAAGTGATTCATCAGTCTTGCTAGGCTTGCAACCTGTAACCATTCATGTGCTCACGAAAGAACATTCCTCCATGCCAAACTTCTTCAATACTTTCTTGAGATATTTTCTTTGTGAGATAAAAATCCCTTGGGGAGTCTGTGCAATCTGCAATACAAAGAAATAAGAAAGTTCTCCAAGCATAGTCATCTCAAACTCGACCTTCATATTAGCTACAAATTGACATGTTAGTGAATCACAATAACTAGAAAAGATAATGTCATCAACATAAACAACAACCACTATTAGTTTTCCATCATTAGATTTAACATATAAATTTCTATCAATTGCACCTCCTTTGAATCAACACTTGAGTAAGTAACTATCTAGATTGGAATAACAATCCCGAGGGGCTTGCTTGAGACCATATAATTCCTTTTTTAGTTTGCAGACATAATTAGGCTTGTTCGTAAGTTGAATACCATCTGATTATTATATGTAAACTTATTCTTGCAATTCTCTATTTAGAAAGGCAGATTTGACATGCATTTGATATATTTTAAATTTCTTAAAATAAACAAATGCCAAAAACACTCTAATTGCTTCCAACCTAGAAACAGGAGAAAAAGTTTCATCAAAATCAAAACCTTCAATTTGAGCATAACCATTTCATACCAATCTTTCCTTATTTCTTACCACTTCACCATGGTCATTTCTCTTATTCTTCAAGACCCACTTAGTTCTAATGAGATTCTTGTTTGCTAGTATAGGAACAAGTTCCCATGTGTGATTTTTCTTGTTTTGATCCAATTCATCATGCATAGCTTTTAACCAATTTTCATCTTGACTAGCTTCTGCAACATCCCTTGGTTCCTCCATGGACAATAGAGCCACATGTTCTTGCATAGGGGGGTTGATCAACTTCCTTCTACTCTTCACACCTATTTTTAAATCACCAACAATCTAATCAGCTGGGTGGTATTTTTGCACATATCTTGAACAATCTTTGGCTTGAGGACCAGAGGTATTTTCAGTGTCTTCTTCTGAAAGTGGCTCAAGGTCCTCCTCATCATTATTGATTGGTTCATTAGAGCTTGCATTTACTGGTTGATTCACTTAAGGTTCAACATATTCATCCACTTTAACATCAACACAATCAACGATCCTCTTTATGTTCCTATTGTAGCATCTATAGCCTTTTTTATTTTGATAATATCCAAGAAAAATACATGCATGAACCCTTTCATCGAACATACCAAGAATGTCATCATTCCTCTTGATGTAACATTTACTTCCAAAAACTATGAAATTCCTAACTGTTGTAGGCATGCCATACCAAAGCTCATAGGGGGTTTGCTCATTGCTCTGTCTGAAATCAGCTTTGTTGAGTATCACCACTATTGTGTGAGTGGCTTCGGGAAAAAACCTTCGTTGAACTTTTCTTTCATCCATCATATGTCTGACCACTTGTTGTATATATTTGTGTTCTCTCTCTACTTCACCATTCTATTACAGAGTGTCTATTATAGTTAACTTCCAGTTGATGCCATGCTTCTTGCAAAAGTCATCAAACTATTTTGAAGTAATCTCACCTCCATTATAAGATATTATGCTCTTTATTTTACAATCAGTTTCATTTTTAGCCATAGCTTTGAAGTCCTTAAAATTCTCAAGATCTTCAGATTTTTCTCTAAGAAAAGAAACCCACATCATCTTGCTAAAATTGTCAATTATAAGCATGAAATAAAATTTACCTATGGGTGGCTATGTTCTTCATGGTCCACATAAATATACATGTACTAGCTAAAGTGGCATTAATGACGAGTTATCCTTGGACTTGAATGACACTCAAGTTTTCTTACACAATTGATAAGACTTGCAAATTGTATTCTCTAGTTTTGATAACTTGGGTAAATACTTGAAAACAATCTTGTTGCTCAATTTGACTATTTGATAAAAATTTAGATGTCCAAGTCTCCTATGCCACAACCATCTCTCATCAATATTTGATATACAATACCTTTATATCTTCTCTTTTATATCATAAACATTACTATTGGTTCTCACAGCTTCGATCATTATTTCACCTATGTGTGAAGACTTGATTTGATCATCTTTAACTTTAAAAATTACATCATAGCCATAATCACACATCTGAGACGCATTAAGCAATTTTTTCTTCATCCCATCAACATATAATACATTCTTGGATTCTATTCTGTCATTTGATAGTCTGACAACTCCTTTACCAACAATCTTACCAGTGTCTTTTAACCAAAGATTACATTACCCTTTTCCACTAGTTTCCATGTCAAGAACTTGCTCCTGTCACCCAACATGTGCCTCAAACAACCACTGTCCACATAATCAAGATTTCCTTCATTCTAAGAATTACAAACAATATCACGTTGTTATGTATTCTCCTTTTCTCTCCAGACCTTCCATTCTTGATTGGTTTGATCAATAACAAGTTCAAGCCTCTTATCCCTAAGTTTACAATCAACTCCTCTATGCCCAAAATTTAGAAATTTAAAACATTGAATTATATTGTTCAAAGGAGAAAATGAATTGTTGTACTTGGGTCTGCTATTCCTCTCTCTAACATGTCAATTTCTTCTTCCTTCTCTGAGCTTCCTATATGATAAATTGACTTTGTAACTTGTTGCTCTATGTCCATAATTAGTGCAGGTGAAACAATAACCTGTAAAAATAGCAACATACTTGGAAAACTATCTTCTATTTATTGGTTGAGTTGGTATCTATGGTTTCTATTTTCATTTTCATCGTTCTTATTTTGTTGTACAAAATTTCTCCCTTTAATTTGCTATTGTTGATCACTCTTTGACTAGTTATTGGGTTGTGTGTTGTCTTTTTAATGTTGTGTAGTTGGTGCTTTTGTTACAAGTACAAAGGTGATTACATTTTTTTCCTTTTAATTCTGTTGTTGCACTAGATTTAGCCTCAATTCCAAGACTAGTTCGATCTTTTAAGACTTTCTGGGCTTCCAAAAGCTCATTCAAATTTCTAGTCCCCTTTCCAAACTTTTGATTAAAGCTCAAATGGGTTTTTGCTTTATGTAATTATTTTCTCAGCAAAACAATTTCACACTCTAGCCTTTCACAAGATTGATTCTTCTCACTTAGCTATTGATTTAAAGATTCTTGAATCTTCTTACTTTCTTCAATTTTCAAGAGAAATGGTTTAACAAACTCAGCCTTTTCTTTGATCAACAACTCCTTCTAAGATTTATTTATCTTTCTCATCCTTTCAATTTCTTCAGTGCACCTACCAACTATCCTTCTAGATCCACTTCAACATATCCTTCACCAGAATTAATGGCTTCAACTTGCATATTGTCTATAGCCATCAACATGAATTATTTTCAAATTTCATCATTTTTGTCTTCATCTCAGGACTAGCTGAATTCACTTTTAGAGGAACTAGCTTCTTGGATGTATAGACTCCTCTTCTTAGCCTTCTTCCTATATTTTTTTACTTTTCTAACTTTTTTCTCTAGGAAAATAGTCCTTCTTGTTTCAGGACACTTTGAAGCATACTGGCCAAATTTTCCATAATTAAAACACTTAAAAGGTAACTTACCTTTATATTTTCTAGAGCCTCTCTTGAGATTCATCACAAATTTCGCATATTCTTCATCTGATTCACAACATGAATCATCATGATTTTCCTTGGGCTTTTTATCTTCTTTGAAGACTGGATATTTTGTTGCAAGCTTGCCATTTGATATTATCATCTCATATGTAGTAAGGATTCCAAGTAATTTATCTAGAGTGGGAGTATTAAAACTGGTCATTTCTTCAATGGATGAAACCTTTGGATTGAATCTCTCAGGAATATATCTCAACACCTTTTGAACTATTTCAGATTCTTCTAATTTCTCATCAAGGCCTTTTAAGGTGTTCATGTCTCATCAAATATTAGAAGTACTTTAGAATATCTTCATCATAATGCATCCTCAAAGACTCAAATTGCATTCTAAAACCTTGAAGTTTATCTTGCTTCACCTTCCTATCACCTTCATAGAAGCTACTCCTCTGGTCCTAGATAGCTTTGGAAGTTATTTAGTCCATTATTTTGACAAGTTCTGATTTGGGTAGGCCAGTAAGTAGGGCATTCATGGTTTTAGCATTGCATGTGAAATCCATCTTTTGATATTTAATAATCATTGTTGGAAGATTTTTTATATTCTTCTTCTACTACATTCCATACATCAATTCCAAGTGCTTGAATGTAGGTTTTCATCTTTACTTTAAAAAATACATAGCTTGCTCCATTGAACATAGGTGCCCTATTGGTAAATCCTCCTTCTTGGTTTTCCATGGTCCTCGATATATCTTCCAGTTATTAAACTGATTTGAAGGAACTTGGATGTGATACCAATTGCTAGAAACTAGGATAATACTGAGAGGGGGGTAAATCAGTATTGTAGGAATTTTAAGATCTTTCTTTCACTTGTGCAAGGATGATAAGACACCATAATTAAACATTTAATTCATATGAGCATGACAAGAATTAACACAAAGGAACACAAAAATTCTACAAATTTTTCTTCAACTCCTTCACAGGGCAAGCTACAACTTTCTGTTACAATTTTTTTTGGCTACAACCAATAGGAAGCTTTTACTCCTTGACTTATAAACTACAACTAAAAGGAGCTTCAACCCCTAAAATTTACCAGCAACTACTAGAAGCAGCTACAACCCTTGATCTGCAAGCTACAACTTTTCTGGCCTTAATGATTCATCTTTCATCTATTTTCAAACTAGAACCATGAATGCCAAATCATTTTACAAAGTAAAACACTTTGTCTACCATTACCAATGCCTTCAACTTTTTCTGATTACTGATAAATTCACTATCCACATAGCGCCATATGATTGATGACACATGTTACTCAAAAATAACCCACTTGGGTACATGAAAACTCCAAATTTGCATGCTATGTGTCCACCAATATGTACTGCCACATCACTTGTGTTGACATCGTCTAGATGAATAAGATGTTGCCATGTCTCCTCTAGAGAGGAGAGAGAAAGGGTCTTGAGCCTTAGTTTTGTGCCATTTATAAGGGTCCTGACAAATTTATTTACATTGTGATGCATTGTCGCAACATTTCCCACCTGATCCATGTGGTGGTTTGCGTGACCCATCCTACATGTTTTGTGGCATTAAATTGTGGCGGGGGGGGAGGGGAGGGGATAGCGCAATTCACCTCCACCATCGATCTAACAATCAATAATTCGGGCAAACTACCTATTGCACCAACCTCGCTATGCGTTAATGGTCAAACCTCAAGACCCTGAGAAATTTCATTGATGCAGTAGTGGGGATGCATGGTGGAAAATCCACCAAATCTACTTGCATGTATTTTAAATGACATTGTTGTCACCAACCTTTTGCCAACTTTACCACCAAGTTTGGCAATGTGGAAAAAATAAACTACTCCAAAAGTCATCCACCAAACTTAGCTCAATTTTTTTTTGACTTTTGGGCTTCACCTTTGACTGGCCACATCTTCCATTTCAGGAGGCCATTTCTAAACCATACCATTGGAAATCTCTTTCATATCTCTTTCCATCTCAGTAGTTTTCATATGGTTTTGAGGTTATATTTTGCACTATAAATGGTTTCAAAGTAACTGCACCTTCTCTATTCGTCTTGATTCTTATTCTTATGCCTGAATCTTGATCACTTGCCTCATCCTTCGCCATCCTTTTCCATCAATGACAACACAATGCCAACATGATCCTATTTTGATTTTGCTCCTCAAAATCTCGAGTTGTCTTGATCACCTACTGAAATGTTGCCTTGATAATTTGCACTATTCAATGAGTTTAACGAGTTGTTCCCACTCTTCCTTTGTTGGATAAGTTAAATCAACCATTTTTCAGAAACCTTCATTCACTTTTGTATATATTTCAAAATTTGGTTTAACTATGAATAGATATGTGACTTCTATAACGAATGAAAATATCATCAACTAAATTTTGGAGTAAACTTTTACCACTTACAACTCCTTGTATTCCTACAAATTTTGATTTATCCATCACTATGTTTTGTAGTGATCTTTGATAATATTTCTCTCTCACCATTTTCCCTTGTGAATTTTTAAAAGGGCGCAAACCTTTTTGTTGTGAAACAAAGAATGTCCTATAGAATCTATTTTCTTTTGTCTGCAAACTTTCACATTTTTTTCAGCTACAACATTAAGTTTTTCTTTCTTAGAACTATTCTACTTTTTCAAATTAAATCCATTATTTATCATCAATACCCAATTCTTCTAGCTCCTCCCTTGTCTTTGTATTAAAAAAATTGATGATTCTGTTTGCTAGATTAGGTTTGTTTCCCATCTCATATGATATTTCATCAATGGCTTATTCTTCTTGTTCTAGAGAATCCTCTTGTTAAACAATTATTTTGGTTCATGACCAAATATCATATACTAAAGACATTATTTCCATCCAAATATACTCTTTAAAATGTATCAAACATTGAGCACTATTAGATTCACTTAAATATTGTTCAATCTACTTTTATAATTTGAAAATATTTTGCATTGCAGCAAGATATGTGTTCTCTGATTTGATTTTATTATGTTCAACTCCTCCTAATGATTTCTTCAATTTATGAATCTCTTTATTCTTCAAAGTTAGAAAAGTTAATTCTTGTGTAAATTTTTTTGTTGCATCATTTCCTGTTGAACCTTCTTGTGATGTATAAATCACTATATTTTTTACTTGCTCTCTTTCTTTGAGTAATTTCTCCATTTTTGTTTCCATCCTTTGTATCTACATATTTTCCCCAATTACCATTGTTATGAGAATTTAATTCTCCTTTTCGAGCTCTCTAACTTCATGTTTTTATGGATGTTATATAGAAGGCATCTTCAATCACTTTCAAAGATCTTGAATATCAACATTTTTCTTTTTTATAACCTCTTGGGAAGCGTCAACATCTTGAGGATCCAAAACCAATTTAATAACAAGATCCTCCAGGGATATGATTTTGGTATCCTTTGCAAGTGATGATATTTTATTTATTTTAAGCTCAGAAAGTGTATTGTTCAATGAATTTTGTTGCTTTGATACACTAATGAATTAGGTAATCAAAGTAGAATATATCATTTCTCTAGTTTGTCAATGGAAATCAATTTGATCGATAGGGTGATTTTTCTTGGTATCAAAATCAAACACTGAGGTCTTGAAATATTTTGTAGCCTTGGCTCTTGCGACCTTAGGATTAAGAAAAGCTAGTTGAAATTTTCCTTTTTCCATATCTAGGTCTAAGAAAAATATGTTCTTTTTGAATGAATTCTAATTCCAAAACTGAGTATATGTCCTTTCCTTTAGAGCTTCATTCTTCTTCTTAATTTCCAAGAACTTAGAGAAAATACTTTGATTAGAAGGAGTTAGAGAAGAAGATTTCCCCACTACCGTGTCAGTTTAGTAAAATATGAAAAAAATATCACTTGAAAGAACCACTGTATTTGGTGAAGAAACATTTGAATATATAGTTTCTCACACATTTTCTTCTATATCCTTTTTTTTATTTCTTTTATATACTCTGAATCCACTTCCCTCTAATTCTGAAACACCTTTGAACTGCCTTCTCAAGTTTTTTTTCCTTCTGTTGAGATGTGTCTAAGATGTTATTGTTCTGTGATTTTGAAGATTGGCAAGACAAAGTCACAAAAGATACATCAAACCGCTTAGGATTCTAGGATCTATCCATCCTAGACTCAGAGAGGGCTCTCTCTATATATTTATGATTTAACTTTATTTCCAGTTTTTTAATGTGTTAGGCTAGATGTAATAATGAAAGAGATTTATTACTTGATTGCTAGGTTGTTTGTTTGTTTGGTTGGGATGGGTCATATTTGAATTCTTTTCATTGGGATATGGAGTCAAACAATGGGTGGTAACATCAATTTTCCAGAGCATTTGCAAGGAAATCTAACTATATTTACTGGATCTAAAAGCAAAATGAAAAATGAGATGACAAAATAATGATATCAGTAATGATTAAAAAGAAATTAAGCATTTCTTAATCATACATCAGAGGAAAACATTTATTTCGTAAACACAAATAGAAATAAGGTTCTCCAACAACATATCTTAATCTAGAATTTCTGCTTGATAATAATACTTAATGATGCAAAATTAATAAATAGCAATAAATTCAAACATAATGAGGAAGACATCATGAGGTTAACACAGTTCAAGTATCTCACAAATGGTCCTTTTATTGATGCTCCAGCTCAAAATTACAATGCTCCAAAAATAACAGATAGTTCAAATGACTCGGGTCCAACCCCTAATACTTCCAATGCATGAAGTATTTAACAAAAACCTACAATGATTGCCTTATACACTTGGCAATTTGTTATTAATTACATTGAAAAAAAATTGACTAGTGTAACCACGAAGTGGCCACCATGAGAAAACTGGGACATTTGTCTTCATTTTTAGGGATGTTGTTGCTAAGAAATTAATTTCGTTATAGTGGCTCTGCTAACATGGTTGGTGTTGACTCAGATCTACGTTGTCACTTCAATCATCCTCGTCTTTCTCCTCTTGATAATCACACAAGTCAGTCCATGCTTCTTCATCTGGAATCTTGATCTTAATTAACCTTCTATATATTTCATCAACTTCAGTGTATTTTGTAAAATTGGGTTCGCCTTTAATGTTGGAGAGATTCACAACATCTAGGGCTATGCCTTGGAGCCTCTTAACATAATCTTCTTTATCCATGAGTTTGTCATTAATAACAAACATAGAAGGGAGACCTTTCTGTGTTAAAGGCTCAATTTCGTTGAAAAACTTGTTCACTGTCAGTTATAAATTTTGGAATTTTTGCTATAGTTGTACATTTAGGTTCTTCTTAGTCAATACTTTTTTCACCTATAGAATGTTTTATGTCCTGTATACTACACCCAACTTCTCTATCTCATACCTATTCCTTGAATTGAGAAATTTGATGATTCTGTTGGTTGTAGCTGGCATGTCTCCCAACTCTAGATTATTAGATGAGATAGCTTCTCTAGTTTTTTCCATTAGCTCCTTCTGTTCAAAGATAAATTGTATGTCAGGCTAAATTACATTCATTCCATTGATGATGTTGTGCCAAATGATCTCTTTCACCCTTCTTAGAGTGTTACCAATGGGTGATTCCTTTTCAGATTTTTGTAACCTTTCAATTAAGGTTTGTGTCATCTGCATCTCTACTGAGTGGTCACTTTTAGTGCTTTTGATTTGGTCATGTAGAAAACTAACTTGGGTTTCTAGTCTCTTGATTTTTTGAATCTGAAGATTCATGGCTTCCATGAACCTAGATAGTTGGTTTGTGCTGCTCCCTGCCCCTGTAGCAGCAGTTGCTGGAGTGGCTGTAGGAATAGCTGTAAGAGGAGGAGCCTCCATAGTGATGCTAGTAGAGTGTGTTGTCTTTTCTATCTCTTGTATCATTTTCTCCATCTCTGCTTCAATTTTTTTAATTTGGAGAGATTGGTATATTATTAACTTCATCATTTCGGCCTTCTGACTCTCTGTTTCCTCTATCTATTTAGTCAAGGGATCATGTGTTGTAGGCATTTTGAGCTGCTTCTTCAGAGATTCTATATCCATCTCCTTTTTTTTAATTATCTCTTCTGCTGCTTTTACATTTGAGAGATTATACCCAATTCTCACTACTAAGTCTTCCAAAGACTTAATTTTATTGTCCTTTGATTGAGCATTTGACAAGGCCACCTACATTTTAAGAAAACTCATGGAAGTACTATTTAGAGTAGAGGAAATAATTTCACTTGTTTACTTGTGCATTTCCTACAGATAAATAGGATGAACGTTCTTGACATCAAACTCAAAAGAGGTATGCTTGTAATCGGTTGGAGTTTTAGGTTCTTCTGTTTGTGCTTCCAAGAATTCCATATGCATTTTGCCTTTTCCTGAATCAAAAGATGAGAAAAGTATACCTTGAGAAGTTGCACTATGTTTCCAAAATTAAGCATAAGTTCTACTTTTCAATATCTCATTCCTGATTTTAATCTCCTTGAAAGTGTCAAATACGGTTTCCTCCTTTTCTCCAATTACATTTGTATATTTGGAAACTTGAAGAGACTATTTTTTTTCTAAAATTGGAGTGGCGGGAAGAGATTGACCTCCTGTTGAGGAATCTAAAATATCGCTGAGATTGATGACTATTTGATGTGGTGATTCCTCGCCTATGTCCATGTGAATTCTGGCGCTTTTCCTAAATTTCAATTTGAATTCTTTCATAGAATTATCAATCTCTGGTGACTGATATTCTCTTGGTCTTTTCCCGGTTGCTCCCTCTTCTTGTTCCTTGCCTTTGTTTGATCTATATTATGTTATCTGCCTTTCCTTTTGTCTTGGGGTCTATGCACTTAAAGAAGAAATTACTTGTTCCTCATCCTCTTGCAGTGTGTAATGCATCCACTCAATCTGGTTCATAAATTTCTCTATTTCAGGCCTTTGAGTGTGAATGTAGGGTGTTGACTTGTTCTCTACCCTTTCCTTGGGGATGATGCCCCATGGGTCATAGGACCATGTAAAACTATGAGTGAATTTCATTTCCTTCAATCTCTTGTCTTCCTCCTCACTTGCTGCCCCGTTGTTGCAAATGAAAGGACCAATATGAGATTTGATCCTAAATTGTGATTTCTTCTTTGTTGCTACAAAATGTATTTCATCTACATTGATAATTTATCTGATGTATTCAAGTGCAAATATCCTCATGGGGAGGAACTTTGGCAGCTTGTAAGGGGCCAACTCACATCCAAATACTCTTAATTCAATATAATTTTGGTACAAGTACCAATCTCCTGTTCTTGCTTGATCTATCAATTGCATGGTCCTTTTAATTTCTTCACTGATTTTGGGTTCTGCAGTCCCACTAAGGAGGCTCATAGCTGGGTGAACAAACATTTATGCAAATGTTTTGTAGCTGAAATCGTTTTGATCTTTCATCACTAAGGTTGTCCAGAAAATAAGAGATTGGGATTCACCTTCTTCATTCAAATTTCTCGTTGTAAAATGAAATTTGTTTGCCTGAAAGTAAACAAACATATATAACAAAACTGAGGAGTGTTGAAACACTTCCTCTATAATGAAATTTACAAATTTCTCATGGATGGCATCTGCTAGAAATTGACTGAAATTGAATAGGACAGAGGGCTTTAATTTTGTTGATAATATGAATAGGAAACCTATAATAGATTCATCAAGCCACTAATCTGAATAATAGCTTAGTAAATAAGAAAGAACATTGACTATATGTATAATTGTATAAGGAAAATTAGAGGAGGAATAAAGAGGATTCTTGCTTCGCAGTGGGGTTTTCTCAGTCTTAGAGAGTTCTAAGGTTTTGGCTCTTTTGGTAAAGTCTAGCCTTTGATACATCTCATTGATGATCTCATGGGAAAAGGGAGTGATTCCTTCAATGATAGGAGCCTGCATCGCCTGCATCATCTGCATAATAAACTTGGCATCAATGGTAAACAATATGTGTCCTGATGGGGCCATCACTACCCTTTGCTATGGGTTATAGCATAAGTGGCTTTTCCTGATTAGTTCTAGGCAGATTTGGGTTTTAGGAAAGATATAGAAGGGTAAATTAGTGTCCTAGAGCTCTATGTCATCCACTTCATCTACAAATTTATCCTCCCACCAGTATTAGATGTCAAATAAATCAAACTCTAAGAGTGTCTCATGTATGTTGAAGTCTCTATATGCAAGGGGTATGCGATCCAAATCCAGTTGTGAGTGCACCATTGGATTAAACACCTCATGTTCTTTCTTCTTTGGTGGCATGGATATCTTCTGCAAGTTTTTTAAACCTGAACTGTGTTGAATTTGCAGTGAAATTGCAATAGAAAGGGATGAGAAGAAACATGAATTTAGAGAGGGAAAAAGAAAATGGAATGAACAAGAAGCAGGATTCAAGAAGGGGAATGCTTGATAATTGTAGAAAAATGGAGTTTTCTACGCATGTACTGATGTTTAAGTGTGCTCACTATTTTCTCTGTGTATGCCTGTATGAATTTTGAATTGCACCTGCAAGTATATAGAGCACATTAAAATTTGTAAATGGCATGAAATGGTGCATTTGTAGTTTTACTGTGTCCCTGTTGCATTGGCTTGAAGTGGCACAGGTCCGTTGGGAAATGGTCCAGTCAATTAAATGCACAATGACATAGCATAGAATGGAGATGATAGGGAGATGGGATAGAATGACATTGTGAGGTGAAATGAGCGGTAAACAGATAGAACGGGGGAAGTGGTTTAGAGAAGGTGGAAACCACTTTTCGAGGGGGCCTGGGAGTAGTAAGTGGAATGAGCGATTAGGGGTGTGAAATCCCAAGAGTGTGACACATCAATGGTTTGAAACCACTGATTTGGGAATCCCCCTAGCATTAACGTTTGGAGGGTGAGGGCAGGCCGGAACATGATATGGGATGTGAGATTGGATGGTCGGTGTCGAGATTTGATGAGAGGTCAGGGGTGGGTTATGTTTGATGTGATGGGTATGTGAGTGGTGGGGTAGGAGAATTAATAAGGGGGTGGAATATTGAATATAGGGGTATAGAGTAAGGTTAGGGAAAATAACATAAGATCCATTCCCCTTTTTAATTTCTTTTCTCGACATTAGGAAGAAACATTGAGATATGTCATCAAACCTTAAAGAAATTTTCATGTATTTTTCCCTTTACAATTCTTCTTAACCTACCTATCCTTATTTTTATAATCTAACATTTTTTCTTTCTTTTTGCATTTTTAGGGTGCATTTGTACCTGTAGACCCTTTCACTTTTTCTTTTTATTTCTAACCTACTCTATCACTTATTTCTCTCATTGGTCCAGATTCAACAGTTGAACCAATTTCATTTCTACCTAACTACTAATTTGCCAAGCTTGAACTATTTTGCAGATCTTTATTTTGTACCCTATCAACAAAAATTGAAATTTTTTCAATCTTGCTTAGGTTGTATGATTTGAACAACATTTGGGGTTTTCTTTTCTTCTGATTTTTTTTCTCTTTTGCTCTTTTTCTCTTTTCGTTTTTTTATTACCTCTTTTCATTTTTTTTTCTTTTTGTGAAATCAATCGAATATTGAAATCTATGAACAGTATGAAAGCTTCCAACTATGAAATACTCAATCACCTTGAGATCCTATAAATTATAGGACCCTAATAGTGGCTCCAGCTGGGGATGGTACTTCTCAACTTGAAGTGTCAAGAGCACATGACCAATAGTCTTCAGTCCTCCATACCTGCATTATCTTCAATCCGGTTTCTTTTTGTTAAATGAATTAATCAACTAGAAACCGAAAATACTGTGATATTTACAATGGAGTAAGGAAATCTTTGTACTCATGAAAAGTAATGCTTCAACATCCTGCCATTGACAAGACCTCCTGACAGTTCTGTTCCATCTAACTCTTTGAGGAAAAATGCATTATTCCCTCTGAAAGCATAAATAATATATGGACCCTTCCATAGATTTTCAAATTTACCATGTTTCCCTTTGTCTTCTCTTCTTGAGCCCCATTTTAGCACTTTGTCTCCCAGGTTGAAATCATCAACTTTGGTTCTTTTATCAAAAAATTTCTTTATGTTTTCATGGACAACCTGAGTTCTATTATATACCTCTTCTCTGTATTACTACAATTGAATTGTCTAATTTATCCTTCTCTGTATATCATTTGGTTTCTTTGTACCTCCTGAATGATCTTCATGACTGGCATTCCCATGGAAGAAGGAAAAACTGCATCTATTCCATAAACCAGTTGAAATGGGGACATGCCAATGGATTTCTTGGTAGTCAATATGTTAGCCCATAATGCATAGATCAATTTGTCATGCCATGACTTCTTATTGTTCTCCAGAATCTTCTTAATGATGTTTACCAAACTTTTATTAGAGGATTGAGCCAACCCATTACCTTGAGGGTAATAAGTTGTTGAATGACCCAAAGAAATATGATATTTGTGAAAGAAATCCACCATGTTTTTTTATTTGAAGGTTGTAGCATTA
The DNA here is from genome assembly GCA_000404065.3 of Pinus taeda. NCBI lineage: Eukaryota > Viridiplantae > Streptophyta > Pinopsida > Pinales > Pinaceae > Pinus > Pinus taeda. The sequence continues at coordinate 147,974 of APFE031658609.1, read as the reverse complement.
TCAGTGATCAGTTTCCTAGGACAGACAAATCTAGAAAGGATATTGGTTTCAAGTAATTTTATAATAACAGAATCAGTAGCATCTCTGGAAAGGATGGCTTCTAGTAAAGTAGTTTGTGGCAATTAGGATCCATTTGTGTTGGGCGGAGGATGGAGGATGAATTTCACCAATGAAATCTAATCCCCATTGTAGGAAAGGACTTTCAATAAATATGGGTTTTAGGGGAAAAGGTAGTAATTTCTTCTTCCCTTCAAATATTTGGCATTTATGAAAAGCAACTACTATCTTATGGATGTCTAGGAAAAGTTTAGGCCAATAGAAACCAACCCTGAGGATTTTATTAGTATTTTTTTCCAATAAAGATGGCCTCCATTATCACCTTCATGGAATTCCTGCATAAATTTGTCAACATCATCTTTTAACAAACATCTGAGTAAGACACCTTCAACATCTTTCCAATATAATGTACTATCAACAATGCAAAATTTGACTGCTTTTAATTTAAAAAATCTATCCTTTATTTTGGATAATCCAGGAGGAGAATTTAAATTAAATATAACATACAAGAGGTTTGCATACCAGGGGGAGTTTAGATACACTTGATCTATTGGTGGAGACGCTATTTCCTCAAGATCATCCAAAGAAATACCATTTTGATATCTAATGCATTGAAATTTGATTTAGCCATTAATTTGGCTAATCCGTGTCCTTTAACAACTTGGTGGGCTTGATTTCAATGTCATATTCCAAAATGAAAGTTATCCATTTGCCTCCCTTACCATCAGGTCCATTTTGGGTGAGAATATCTTTAAAAACTATATTAGGCACATAAGAAATGATATGAGAATGTAAAACATCAACTTTGAAATCTTTTATTGCTTTGACTAAAGCAAATGCCTATTTCTCCATGATATTGTACTTCAAAGAAGTGTCTCTCAGAGCTTTTCTAAATAATGTTATTGGTTGCTCATATCCTTCATTATTTTTCTGTAGTAGCACAACAGCAATAGTATGTTAAAATGAAAAATAAAAGAGAATGAAATCTTTAGTGAAATCTGGGTTGATCAAAACTAGAGCTTGTGTTAATGCATGTTTGACTAGATCAAAAGATTAGTTGGCCTCAATATTCCATTTAATTTATGTGTCTTTCCTTAGAATGTTTGTTATATTTCTAAGTATTTCAATAAGATTTGGTATGAATCTTCTCAAGAAATTGATTTTTCCAATAAAATATTGAAGTTCTTTCATGTTTCTTGGATGACTTATCTTAAGGATACCTTCAACCCTACTAGAGTCAATTCTGGTTCCATCTTTGGAGATGATGTGTCCTAAAATTTTTCCTTCTTCAAGACCAAACAATGTTTTATTGGGATTTAGTGAGATACCAAACTGTGTGCATTTTTCAAATACTCTTCTTAGATGTGCTAGGTGTTCTTCATCAGTCTTTGAAAATACAGTGATGTCATCAAGATAAATCATAATCAAATGACCAATTTCATCTAAAGAAACAATGTCCATTGCTCTTTGGAAAGTAGCACCTGCATTCATTAACCCAAAGAGAAATTTCACATACATGAAAGTTCCCCAAAGAGTAGTAAAAGTTGTTTTGTCCTGATCATCAGGATGCACTAAAACTTGATTATACCCTGAAAAACCATCTAACAAGGAGATCCTACTAGAACCCACTACCCTTTGTAGTATGTGATCCATTTTTGGTAATGGATAGATGTCCTTAAGGGAAACCTTGTTTAAATTCCTAAAGTCAATGCACAATATTATTTTTCCAGTTTTCTTCCGTGTAGGCACAATGTTGGATACCCATTTATAATATTGAATCAGGACTATGATCTTCGCATCATACATTTTCTTGATTTCCTTTTCAACCAAGGGCATTAGGACAAGATTTATCCTACACAGTTTTTGTTAATGGTTTTTGGTCTTCTCTAATTGGAATTTTATGTTGTATAATGCTGGTATCATAAGCTTTAAAATCCTCATAGCTCCAAGAAAATACATCTATGAATCCTTTGAACAGAGCTATATACCTTTGTTTAGCTATGAGAGGTAGTGATTTTGACAATTTTATAATTTTGGGGTTTTGTTCACTGCTTATGTTGCATTACTCAATGTTTGTTCCTGTAGGTTCCATTTTTGGCTTTCTAGAAATTTCATTAAAGTCAAATAAATCTTCCAAAGGGGCAAGCCCTCTGGGTAAAACATTGTCTTTAAGTTGAAGTACTTTTAATTCCTCTTTTTTTAGGTCTTTATGTATTTTAGTTTTATTTACGGTTTTATTTATAGATTTTTTTTCCATTGGAAACAACAAGTTGTTCTATACTAATATGTACATTAGTTTGACTGTCTATGTTATATACATTTTTGGGCACTGCACCCCAATGATAAATGTCCATAAAATAAGGGCTCCTAAGTCCCTAAAAGTGTTGCTTCACTACCTAAAGGAACAAGTGTTATACGGGAATAGTTTCCACATGGATGCTACTATTCCCCCTAAGATGGGTGGCTATCTTAGAAACAAACAATAAAAGTCTACTATTGATTCCTTTTATGAAAATAGATGAGAGGAGAACCAAGAGGGCCAACCTGAATCTTGCGCTCGATTTCCTCTCCTTCTTGATAGAGTTTTTCCGCTTGCTCTTTGTCTCCTCAGCTTCAAAAGGACCTGTAGAATCACAATAACATACTACTATGCAAGAAACTAGGATCTAAGTTCACAAATAATGCAGGATCAGATGTGCATTAACCATATACAAGCATATATAAACAAGTACACAAGAATATGGAAGGAAACAAGAATAGCTTTATTCAGATGAAAATTAGCAAGAGGATTACAACCATTAGCTCTGACCCAGCATCATCCTCCAGCTAAGAAGCCCTTCTTCACCTCAAGCAAAGCAAAATCACCCAACACTGTGAATGTACACCAGAATACCAACAACACTTCTCTATAAGTTACAAAATTCCAACCTCTGGATCTCTGTGATGAGGGATCCATATATAGATGATTACAAAGAGGTGATTCATCTTTTGGGATCTTGATTAGTGTCTTCCCTCTGATAGTTCCTACTTTCACTTGGAGAATGAAGATCTCTTACTCATCCCTGGTCGAAAATGGAGTGGCAAGTGTCAGAGGGGAAGCTTCTGCAAGATTCCATGATCTTCCACCTCACATTTTTGTCCCTGCCATTTGTCCATTCCAAACCATCGCACCCTACAGAGGAGCAAAATAGTATGCATCGCACCCTGTACATTGGGAAGGTGATATGCATTGCACCCTTTGCATTGAGCTTTCAGTATGGGCCAGTTTTGACCATTTATGAGCAGTTTTCAATGGAGAACTTCTGGGAGATGGTGTAATCAGTTGACCTTGTTCCTTTAGGAAGTGAAACAACACTTTTAGGGAATTAAGAGTCCTCAGTTTATGGACATTTTCTATTGGGGCTGAAGTGCCCAAAAATTTCTATAACAACAAGGTCAGCTGATTACATCATCTCCCAGAAGTTCTCCACTAAAAACTGCTCAAAAATGGTCAAAACAGGATCATACTGAATACCCAGTGCAGAGGGTGGGATTCATATCACCTTCCCAGCATAAAGGGCGCGATGCATACTGAATGGCCCCTCTGTAGGGTGTGATGGGCGAGAATGGACAAATGGCAGAGACAGTTTACGAGGTGGAAGATCATGGAATCATCCAGAAGCTTCCCCTCTGACACTTGCCTCTCTATTTTCGACTAGGGATGAGTAAGAGATCATCAGTCTCCAAGTGGAATCAAGAACTGTTAGAGAGAGGACAGTAATCAAGACCCCAGAAGATGACTCACTCCCCTACAATCGTCTATATATGGATCCCTCATCACAGAGATCCAGAGGCTGGAATCTTGTATCTTGTAGAGAAGTGTTGTTGGTTTTTTGGTGAAACTTCATAGTTTTGGGTGATATAAGCTTTACTTGAGGTGAAGAAGGGATTTCTTGCTGGGTTAGAACAATTGGTTGTAATCCTCCTGCTTTTATTGATATTAATAAAGCTATTCATGTTTTCCTCCATATTCTTGTATGTATGGTTGTATATGCATTTGTATGGTTAATACATATCTTCTCCTGTGTTATTTATGAATATAGATCTCCATTATTCGATAGTAGTATGTTTCTTTGATTCCACAGGTGCTCTTTGAAGCTGAGTAGACGAAGAAGAAGCGGCAAAGATCTATCATGAAGGAGAGGAATCAAGTAAGGAACCAAGCGCAAGACTAAGGTTGGTGTCCTTTGTTCCACTGTTATCTATTTTCATAAAGGAAAATGAAAGCAGTCTTTACTTGTTTGTTTCTAAGATAGCTACCAAGTTTAGTGGGAATAGCAGCTCCGAGTGGACACTATTCCCAGTAACAAAATGGTGACTTCGCTGGGGAGCGAATAGATTGTTTTTTAGTCTATCTTTTTTTGTTTTATAAACTTACAGGTGGAGCCTGAATTCAAGCCAGCTAGCCTTCGAACTGCATTTGATATACAAATGCAAAGTAGATCAATGTTGCTTCAATCTATCTCTAGGTTTTGTTTATAAATTGAACAATCGATCTAAAAACGTTCTAATTGCCCTAAGTGATGGCTCTAGTAACCTCCTTAGATCAGCCCCTGTGATTTACATTTACTGAACATCACTTACTCGGCCTAAATCCCTGAATTGAATTGCAAATTGTGAGCAAAAACTGGTTAAAAGTCTCACACTGGTACCATCGCACCCTCCTTTCAAGACAGTTTGTATGCATCGCACTTCCCGTGTGCAGTAGGTGTGCTGCATACTGGATTCCCTATGTGATAAGTGCGATGGTCAGGGAAGGTTAACTTTACCTTCAGACTTTGGTTTTTCTTCACTATTTTCAGTTCTATTAAGGAGTTTTGCTGTCTGTGGTCAGTATATCTCTATGAAAACCCCCTTCTCTTCCATCATTCCACCTCTATTGTGCAAATAACTGTAAGTGTTTTTATGTATTGTATGCCATTTTTAGTTCTCTTTTGCAAAGAAGTAGCGTAGTCGAACTGTCGTTTCTTAATCTGAAAGTGTCATAAGTGTCGTTTTCAGTTATAGAAGAGAATTCCATTGTTCTTGATAGTCGATTGTACTGTTACTCTTGTATATGATTTGAATTAGTAGTTTTTTAAAGTTTCGAAAAATAGTTTTCATTTCAAAATCGCAAAGTGTCACCCTTATCTTCACTTCATTTTGAAAAGAAATTTGTTAAGTATTGTCGCTTTGAAAATAATTCAGATTTGCACTTAGCTTTCTTATCGTCATTTATACATTAAGAAGGCTGAAAACAAATACATGCATGTGCATTTTCATTTAGAATGCTTGGTTTGATTTAGGATAGTGCATTTAGTGTGTGCTTTGTGCTCTTTGTTGAAAGACTCTCAACTTTCTTTCCTTAGTAGCTAGGATTTTCATTGCCAAAAGAAGATTAAACAGTTGTTTATCATCTTAAAATGCATTTTAGGAATTGTATACACATCACGCGGTGAACCTGAAAGACAAATTTTTTAAGCAAGATCAACTATAAAATAAATTTAATGAATCTAAAAACGCTTTGGAACCTAACGCACAACATCTAGAAGTCTAGGCTAGAGATGTATTCCGGCATCGTAAAACCTGGTAACTGTTGTTTTATTGTTGTTTGGTTGATTCCTCCACTCTGAGACGGCAAGTGCCAGTACGGACTTGTGCTCCCATGTACCGTCGAGTATATATTGGGAGACCACAATAGGCTACATCTTTTATCCTTAGCAATCTGTGTCTGTCGCCCTATCGATCGTGATGCACTGAACACAACATTCGGGAAGATTGACTTCCGTACCGTAAAAAGTATTCTGTAGTTTTGCGATTGGTTTGGTAATCCCTTCTGCCTAGATTTCCAGAGAAGTCTCTTTTGTTCCTTTTCAGACTCCTTAAAGGAAAGGGTCCATCTAAACACTTGTCACTTCAGGCTCATTAAAAATCGAAGGCGACTAGAGTCAACTTTTGTTTTTTCTCGACTCTTTAAAATTGAAAAAACAAGTTGTGTCAAAGAATCTAAAATTTATTTTAATCAAAATAACATCTCAAGTTCCCTCATTGGTCTTTAGGTTGAGAAAAATGGAGTCTACCAACCAAGGATTTCCCCTTGGAGGAAATCCTAGTCCTTTCTCCTCTTGGGGAGATGTTGGTGCACCCCATATGGCCACATTGTCACTTCTAGGGTTGATGATTGGTTTTCCCATATGGCTTTTTCTACCTCTGTCATTCAGAATACCATAATTCTTGAACAGTCAAGTCAGCGACTAGATGATACTAGAGTTGCCCCCCAACCTTATACTTCGTCTGTTTCTCCCTCTCCTCCTTCCTCTTCACTTGATAAAGCTGGTAAAGCTAAAGATCAAGTAACTGAGAAGAAGAAGAAGCGAAAAGAGAAAAAATAAAAGAAGAAGAAAGAACCAAAAGCGAAAGGGGGAAACCATGCGTCGTCTAGCAAAAATCCTCACACCGCACCATCTAAACCTAAATCTCCATGTGTCATTTGGAAATGAGACCACTATCATCGAGATTGTCCTTGCATCCCTCGGATCTTAAGGGACTGGTCTCCTCATTTGCACAATCCGGTGTCGACAACCTCTAATGATCATGTTAAGAGCACACCATCAACCAGTGAAAGTGATGTATCTGGACAGAAAAGGAATAAAAAATTTCCTTGTAAATTGTGTGAAGGCGATCACGCCGTCCACCGTTGTCCCTTCCTAGATGAAGCTAAAAGGGTTTTGGATGACCATCCTGCTTCACCGCTACGACTCCCTCCTGGATATAAGAAACTCTTGCTAAGTCCACCACTGGTTGAAAATCTGGCTGGCACGCCATTGTGGTTGGCCGAAACGTCTATCATTGAAAATGAACCCTCTGAATCCATACTAGACGAAAGTCAAAAGGTTGAGGCGCCAATTGACCCAGTCTTGCCTTCAGAATGTTCATCTTCGAATGATACCGTCACTGAAGAGAAAGAGAATGACACCGTTCAAATTCTTTTCGTAAACACAAACTTCGATGAACTTGGGGGTTGTCTACCCATTCCTTTACCGCAGGAAGGAAGTTCATCATAGTCGTATCTGGCCTTCTATTCGGTCCCACCTCCAAGCAACCTAGTTGTTTCCTTCGACTGGAATCTACTCGGCAGACCCCATTTACCAGCTAGTGTACCATTCCGAATCATTGTACAAGCTTACAGAATGGTCATGGCTGGTACCATCATAGATGAAGGGGCTTCTGTGAGTATCCTTTCCTCAACTGCTTGGAAAGCGCTTGGTTCGCCATCACTTTTGCCTTAAATGAGAAATCTGGCAGGCTTTGACAAAGGAACCAGTCAACTGTTAGGGATCCTTCCGAATGTGCCCATTACTTTGAGAAGGAAAACCATTCACATGAACGTGATGGAAGTCCAAGGACCCTTGGATTATAATCTACTCCTCGGGCATGACTATATTTATTGCATGGGAGTCGTCATCTCCTCACTCTTTAGAGTAATGTGTTTTCTACACGAAGGCATAATGGTCAAGCTCGTAGACCAACTGGCATTCCCTAGTTCACACATAGCAAATAGTCAAATGCCATCCCTAAATGGTCTTTTCATATAAGTAATGTCTAATCGATCTCCAGTCCTTCCACCTGATGAGCGTGAGTGATTCAGGAGGATATGAATGAAACCCAGGGGGCATGCACCCTAGCCTATTTCGGCAGGAAAACCTTAGGTATAGAGTAGGTTTCCACGGAGGATATATGACTAGTTTGACACACCCGTCCATTTAGGAAAATGGGATTAGATTGGAATAAGATTCCCTCATCAAAGTTATGTGAGTGGAGGTGACTGCACCACTCACCTTTGTCTATTTCGGTAGACATCACCAAGGAAGCATTTTGTCTATGATGTGGATGGAAATCTTTCATATGGTAACCTGGGAATTTTTTGCTATACCTGGGGGCATGCAAACCCCTTGTAAGCAAGCGAGAAATGACCAACTAACATTAGCTCTATGATTCCACTAACTTCAACTGCCTAGGTCGGGTAAGTGGTCGAACCAACCGTTCATCTTCGCAGGGACCGCCAGGGCACCGGCAAAGTAAAGGTAAAAGTTTCCTACCTAACCTTGGTAGTGATCTTGGTAGTTAAGTAGAGGGGCGTAGTTGGTCATTCCTAGCTTGCATGTAAGAGGCACCGGGCCAAAGCTTTAAAAGGCGCAAGCTCCATAAAAAATGGCATCTTAGATGAGATATCCTTATTATATGACTGGCACGAGCAGTTTTAACGCGGAATTCAAGCTCGTTAAAAAATAAACATAAGCAATGAGAAAATGTTTCCCTCAAAGTTTAAGCTCATTAAAAAATGAACCAATTTTCCGATAAATAACCATTGTGAATGCATTATCATCAGCTTTAGAGCCTTCGTCGTGTTCTCATCATCACCTACACTCTGTTTTTTAGCCAATCATTCACCCCCATTTGATTGTTTACCCTTTCGAGGAACATCTGCGAAGAGTGATTCTATTAGCCATCCTTGTGACACTGCCATGATTGGAAAATTCCAAACCTTACCTGGAATTAGTTGCTACCTGAAATCGTCACTCGTTCCTCGAAAAATGAGTCTCCTTTAAGCTCTTTTCAACTAACTCGTAAAATATGAAAAGATTGCCGAGCGAGTGGCCTCTTTGGCTCGTTAAAGTCATCGGAAGTGCTATCCCTCCTCTAAATTTTAATATTTTTGGACTTGAGGGATTATTACACAAAACGATCGAGCGCTTGTCTTGTTCGGCTCGTTAAAATTACCGAACATTCATCCCTTTCGTATTATTTTAAGCATATGTTATCCTCCTCAAGCTTGACAAAAATAAAGAGGTACTGGTTAGCAATGACTGGGGAAAATTGGGAAGAAAACTTGAAAAAACTTTATTGGTAGCAAATCACTCTTGAACATGACACTTTCTCTCCACGTCTGAGCCAGGTTGGGTTGTTCTGTTCACTGGTCATATCACCATTGGTCCGTCACACCATCCATATTTGGGGTTAACGCTACCAATACATCGTCAGTGTTGCCGATATGTTCAAGAGAAGTCATTCAGAGAATTCATCTGTGTCTCACCCGCTGCAATACATTCACGCTCCATTCTTTTCATGATCGCCACCCTGAACCCTATCATCAGATCTTTTTCACCTCCAAAATCATTTGCCTCGTTCTGTGTTGTAGATGTGGGATTCATTAAGGCCCTCCTACGATGGGTCACTTCTTGTCGACATCAGCTCATTATCCAAGAAGTCGACCTAGGAACAACCCTTTCAGTACTTTGAAGCTTGCATGCCTCAATGGAAATTTTCTCACTTTCGGCGACAGGTTTACATTAATGGCCTTTGACCGAGAGATTTTGCATGGTGTTCGATGCCAAGTCCTTTTTCACACCACGCGAATTGTACTGTAGTATCTTGAGGGTCATTTTCATTATTGGTGATTCCTCTCGCGCCTGTTAACAACTTACATCCTTAGCTAGTAATCAGGCAATGTCTTTCCATGTTTGAATCCAGAACATTTTTCACATGCATCGACTTGTACTCCGTGTGAAGATTGAACGAGTTTTGAAGACCCCAGATCTAGTTTCATCCATCTGGGCTGCGATATATTTAGGAATATAAAGACATCAAATGCACATCATTTCCAAACAGATGATCATCCAAATCAAAGGATGATGACTTTGAATCATCAGTGTGCTACATAGACGATTGTTTGTCCTATGTACATGAAAATGAATTTATAAAGCTGAGCATGGGAATGCCCGCCTCAGCTAGATCATGAAAAATATTATGAAGATAATGTATTGTATTGTATCTTATTACAGGTCGCCTCCCAGCTCAAAAAAACTTTGGATCCTCATGATAAAGCATTTCACCTGACATCAAAAGATTAACGACCTCATGCTTTAGGGGGGCAACTGTTATAGACGTTTTTGGGAAATGCACCCCAATGATAAATGTCCATAAACTAAGGGTTCCTAAGTCCCTAAAAGTTTTGCTTCACTACCTAAAGGAACAAGGTCAGCTGATTACATCATCTCCCAGAAGTTCTCCACTAAAAATTGCTCAGAAATGGTCAAAACTGGACCATACTGAATACCCAGTGTAGAGGACGCATATCACCTTCCCAGTGTAAAGGGTGCGATGCATACTGAATGGCCCCTCTATAGGGTGCAATGGGTGAGAATGGACAAATGGCAGAGATAGTTTGCGAGGTGGAAGATCATGGAATCTTCCAGAAGCTTCCCCTCTGACACTTGCCTCTCTATTTTCGACCAAGGATCAGTAAGCGATCATCAGTCTACAAGTGAAATCAAGAACTATCAGAGAGAGGACACTAATCAAGACCCCAGAAGATGACTCACCCCCCTACAATCATCTATATATTGATCCCTCATCACAGAGATCCAGAGGCTGGAATCTTGTATCTTGTAGAGAATTGTTGTTGGTTTTCTGGTGAAACTTCATAGTGTTGGGTGATCTAAGCTTTACTTGAGGTGAAGAAGGGCTTTCTTGCTGGAGGATGATGCTGAGTCAGAAGAATTGGTTGTAATCCTCCTACTTTTATTGATATTAATAAAGATATTCAAGTTTTCCTCCATATTCTTGTATGTTTGATTGTATATGCATTTGTATGGTTAATACATATCTGGTCCTCTGTTATTTATGAATATAGATCTTTGTTCTTCGATAGTAGTATGTTGCTTTGATTCCACAGCTGCTCTTTGAAGCTGGGCAGATGAAGAAGAAGTAGCAAAGGTCTATCAGGAAGGAGAGTAATCAAGTAAGGAACCAAGCGCAAGACTAAGGTTGGTGTCCTTTGTTCCACTCTTATCTATTTTCATAAAGGAAAACGAAAGTAGTCTTTACTTGTTTGTTTCTAAGATAGCTACCAGTCTCAGTGGGAATAGCAGCTCCGAGTGGACACTATTCCCGGTAACAGTCTAGTTCATCTTCCATATCTATGTTGATATCCTCAAATTCATCCTTTGATTGTAGAAAACTCTCAATCTATTTGTCACTTCCAAAAACTTGCCAATATCTAACGTTATCAGGCACTACAGGGTGGTGTTTCACTTCAACTATGTATTGTTTATTTGGATGAGGTAATTTGCCTGTGCTATCTGAAAAATATAAACCATTGGCTAGGGAATTCTCAAGCCTAGGGATAACAACAAGGTCATACTCTTCAAATGTTTTGCAAAAATCAATCACAGAATTTATGTATTCTCTCAATCTAGGATGTTTTGCAAAGTATTGTTCTTTAATTTGTTTTATGATCAATTCTAAATCTCCTTGGATAGAAATTCTTTTAGCACCTACCTTTTTAAGCAATTTCGAGAGTAACAATAATGTCTCATATTTTGATATGTTCTTTGTACACAAAAAATTCAATTTGTAAGAATGACCTTCAACCTGATTAGTTTTTGAATTGTATAGCCAGACTCTTGCTCCTTACCCTGTTTTACCACATGATCCATCAAAAGTCATATTCCAAAGTTCTGTTTCACGGTCCTGTTGGATAATGGGTATTTGGGTGTCATGTCCTTTATTAAGATCATTTTCTGGCTGAGCGACCTGTGTATCTATGTCTCCATCATTGTACAATATAAAGGAATCAAGATCAATATGGACATAGTAGATGGGATAGTTGTATGGCCTTTCTTGGCTACTCACCATATATTTCATTAAGGTTTCTCTATACATTCTCCTTGGTTGGCCAAATACTGGTATTGTGGCATATGTCATATCCATTTGAAGTGTTCCTTGTAACTTAATTGCCCAAGAACATGATCATAGCATACCATACTTAGGTGGAATATCTGCTACTACTATGTCCATGACTAAACTTTTTGCTGTTATCTAGGTTAATGTGACACAAAGGTCCTTGATAAGACCTAGACAGCTAACCTTGCCAGATTCAAATGAGTATAGATCTTTGTATGGTCTAGTGATTTCAAGTCCAAGTTTTTCCATAACAATATTTGGCATGAGATTATGTGATGCACCTAAATCCAACATAGCGTTGTGGAGGATTTTGTCATGAATATTAAAGCTGACATAAAAGGGAGGAACACCTCCTTCTTGAGGTTTTCCATCAAATTCTGGTCCAAACATAAGTTCAGGCTCGTCACCATTCAAGTTCATTGTATTATTGTTTTCTTCTATGTTGAGTACCTTTAGGACTTGAGACCTATACACATTCTTGTTTATCAGTTCAGTCTCAGGGATGGAAATTTTGAGTTTAGCAAGTTCATTCTCAATACTAAATGGTGTTTGAATTTTAATTCGATTTGAGAAATCAACTCTTTCAGCCATTGCTTTGGTGACAATTTTAGTTTCTTGGCTCGTACTAGGGATATTAGTTTGGGCAGTTTTAGTAGAAACATCATTGATTTTCCTAGTAATGTTCTTTGTGTTCTTCATTTCTAAACTGTTTACATTTTTCTTAGAGCTTTCTGTTAGGATATTCCAACACATAGGAAATAGTTAAGTATAACTTGGTTTAGTGTAAAGTTAGGTAAAGTGTGTTTCTTTACTATGTACTTTTGTAACTTACAATCCGACGGTCACGATATGTTATAGACATAAAGTGATATGACGGTTCATTCTCTCCTCGATATTACCGACACTTGATCCATGGCTTAGCACAAGATTGGTCTATGATCTCTATTTTAAAGAGCATGGAGGGTCATTTGTAGGGTAACCATTCATGAGTGAATCTTATGTAAATTTTCATTCTTTTATTAATAAATTGCCTGAAGTGGCCGTGTTGGTTCAAGCCGGGGACTGTTTCCCTCTTCTAGGGTTTTAACCATGTCAATAACACTGGTGTATTGATCTATGATATGTTTGTGAGTGGTGTTCTTTGGTTTTCTATCTGAGGAACTTACCCTATAAATTCCTACATGGTATCAGAGCTATTTGAGGGCCACATTTATTGGTGATTCAAATCTAAAGCCGATACAACTGCATCTGACTGTCGTTTCCTAGATCTATTGTTTTTTACTTCTTTTGGGTTGATAGGACTGTTCTATTTTGTTAGGAGCATCTGTTCCAGTGAGGAACCCCTTTCATTTCATGCGAAAATGTTTTCGGTAGCCCTCGCTACTTCTTTCTAAGATTTGGAGGTATACAGTCTTTATTTGTAGTTCTAGCTATTCATCTCTTTGTTTATTTTGGTTTATTTAGCTCTCTATTTTTTTATTACTGGATCTATACCTTTCATTCTTGTGTAGCTCATAAAGTACCATTGTAAAAGGTATAGATCCAGTAAAAGTACCATTGTAAAAGTGACTTTCACTTATTTATAAAAGTGAGTCACATAAAAACATTTTTAAGGTGAGCTAATTAGATTAAATTTGGAAAGGGAGGGGATTTTTTTTAAATATAACATTATCATTCATTTCCACACATTCATGCATTTTGTTGGCATCTTCAATGACTTTTCTTCAAAAAGCCATAACTTCTTCATTTGGAAGCCGTTTTCAGAGCCGTTTTTTTAATCAAACTAATTTTTCAAGATCTTTCCATTGTAACACTTAGTTTTAGCCTCTATAGCTTCAGTTTCTATTAAAATGGAAATTCCGTACCAATTTGTTCTTGACAGCACCAACTACTTCCAATGGTGGTCCTATATTGTGGATTGACTTAGAAGTAAAGGTCTTTATAGAATAGCCTTAGGCCAAGAAACCAAACCTCAAGATGAAGATAAGGTAGACAAATGGGAAAATAGGTAATATTAAGCGTGGGGGTTGATAGGGATGTCTATTTCTCCAGACCTTAGATTCCATATCATAGAACTTGATACGCCTAATGAAGCAATGAAACAACTCACTAAAGTTTTTGGAATTAAAAATGAAATTAGAGCCCATCAACTCAAAAATGAGTTGCTTACATTGGACCCCAATAATTTTTCCTCCATTGAAGATATTTTTTCCAATTTCAAGACCCTTAGTCTTCTCTTGGGAGGTGTTAAGCTTAAGAAAGAAGATGGTAGCCTTATCTATTTCATTCTTACTAATTTGGGGCTAGACTACTCTGTGTTTGTTTCCACCTTCCCTTCTACTAGAGAAGGCTTTATTTCTCAAGGACAAGACTACAAGTCCCCTTCTCTTGATGCCTTTTGTGATTCTTTAATAAAATAACAATAAAAGCTCATATATATTGGTCTTATTAATCTTGGAAACTCTTCTCTGAAAGCCTTAGCCGCCCAGAAACAAATAAATTCAAATAATCCTAAGAAGAAGTATCCTAAAAATAATGGTCCTAAACCAAACAAGTGTCCTAAGAAATTTCAGTCTCAAAATGAAAAATCATTTCCACAAAATTATAAGGCAAATAAAAACAAAGGGAAGAAGACTGATAGACAATGCCACTTTTGTAATCGAGATGGACACTTGGAATCCAAATGCTTTAAGAAGATGGAAGCCTTGGAAGAAGAAATGAAGAAGCATAACATCCATTTGGAACACTCTTCAACTTCAACTTCATCTTCAGGAATAACCCTTTCTTCATGTGGTTGTCAAGCATCTCAGTCTAGTTATGCACTAAATGTATCTTCTTCTTCTCATTCTCATGAGTGGCTCATTTATTCTGGAGCTTCTTATTGCATGGCCAAAAACAAAGCCATGTTTTCTTATTTACATGATTGTAACACCAAAAATATATATGTTGGTGATGATAGATCTCTTAGTGTTGTAGGGACTGGAATTGTTCATTTAGACAATGGTCAATTTAATGATGTATTATGTGTTCTAACATTATCTACAACCTTCTATTTGTATATCAAATAACTCATTTAGGTTGAATTTTCACCTCACGATGTTGTAATTAAGAACCTAAGAGATCTTAAATAGATTTTAGCTACTACCATTGCTGATGATTCTACAAACTTTGGGTCATCAAATACTCCCTTGGTATTTGTTGCTCATAATGATGAAGTGAGAAAACTTTGGCATGAGCAATTTGGTCACTTAAACTATCGCTCCCTTCAGAATCTATGTAAAGAAAATATGGTGATAGGTCTTCCAATGGTATCTTGCGGAGATGGTGTTTTTTTGAGATGAGTACTCAAAAAACATCATTGGGGTAGTTTTGAAAAACGTGCCTCTTGGCATGCCTCAACCCCTTTACATCTTGTGCATAGTGATTTATGTGGTCCACTTCCAGTTGTTTCATTCTCTGGCTACAAGTATTTCTTAACTTTTATTGATGATTTCTCCAGATGCACTTGGGTATCCTTCTTAAAACTCAAGGGTGAAGTATTTAACATGTTCTTGGCCTTTAAGGCCTTCATTGAAAACCAATCTGGACATCAAATTATTAAGCTAAGATCTGATAATGGCGGAGAATATGTTAACAAAAAATTCATAAACTTTTTCACTGAGAATGGAATTCAAATGCAACATATTGTTCCATGTACTCCACAACAAAATGGTGTAGCTTAAAGGAATAATTGCACCTTAAAGGAAATAGCTAATTGTATTCTTCAATCTAAAGGACTTAGTCTTAATTTTTGGGAAGAAGTAATTAATTGTGAAAATTACATAGTAAATCACACTCCTACTAAGGTTTTAAAGAATATCACTCCAGAAGAAGCATGGAGCTCAATTAAACCAAATGTAAGTCACTTTCGTGTTTTTGGAAGTGAAGCATGGGCCCATATTCCAAATGAGAAACATAAAGCTTTAGAACCTAAGAGTGAAAATTTTATTTTTGTTGGATATTCTGAAGATGTTAAAGGATATAGACTTATTCCACTTAAGTCCAAAAATGTTACCATTAGAAGAGATGTAAAGTTTGCTGAAAATATATTGGTCTACAAGCCTAGTTTGGCTAATGTCCCACCTCTCTCTATCCCTTCTACTTTTGAATATATTTGTTCTTCAAATGATGACAGTGAGGATGAAAATCCTCCCCCACCTTCTCAGGATCATCCTTCATCTCCTCATATTCTAAAATGGGTTCGTGCTACTCGGGATGCAGCAAGTGCTCTTGCCGACGATCCTATAGATTAGTGACGTACACGTTCTCAGTTCGATAGAGCCTCTTCTTTACTGCATCAAGCTTCAGCGAATCATGATCCTGACACCTTTACAAAAGCTTCAGGCCATCCAAATTAGGATGCAGCTATGAATGAAGAATATCGTTCATTATTGGCAAATGATACATGAGATCTTTTTCCTCTTCCAAAGAGACAAAAACTTGTTAGATGCAAATGGGTTTACAAAACCTAGTATGGACCAGATGGAAAAGTTGATAAACATAAAGCTCATATTGTTACTAAGAGTTTTTCACAAGTTGAAGTCATTGACTATACTAAAACCTTATCCCTTTTTGCCAGAAATAACTCTATCCACCTTGTTCTTTCCCTTGCTACCTCTTTCAAATGCGAAGTCCATCAGATGGATGTTAAATCTGCCTTCATGCATGAGGACTTGCATGAAGAAATATATATGGAAAACAGTCTCCAGCCTTGTATGTCGGCTTAAGAAATCCCTTTACGGTCTCATGCAAGCCCCCCATATTTGGTATGCCAAAATGGATATCTTTCTTTTAGAAACTCGCTTTTCTACTTGTCATTCTGACAATACTATCTACACCAAGAAAGTGGGCAAGTCTCTTATCATTCTTGTTCTTTATGTTGATGATATTATCATTACTAGTAGTGATCCCAACCTTATAAACCATGTGAAGTCAAGCCTTAAAAAGAAGTTTGAAATGACAGACTTAAGACACTTGCATTATTTTCTTGGTCTTCAAGTCTTGCAATCTAAGGAAGGTATTTCCCTTTTCCAGTCCAAGTATGCACATGATCGTCTATGCCATTTTCACATGGAAGACTGTAAGCCAGCCCCTTCTCCCTTTCAGTCTAGAGCCAAACTTTCAGTCACTTGTACTTCCCCTGAAGTTGATGCTACCTTATACCATCAACTTGTAGGAAAAAATTTGCATCTGACCCATACTCATTCTGACCTTTCCTTTGTTGTTGGCCTTATTGATTGGTTTATGAAAAAACCACATGAAAGTCATTGGAAAGCATCTAAAATAATACTTCGTTATGTTCAAGGTACAGTTCAGTTTGGGATTCATTACAGTGCAGAAGCATCTACTCTATTTGGTTTCACTGATTCCGATTGCGCTGGTGACCCTGATGATCAGAAGTCTGTTGTAGGTTATGTGTTCACTCTTGGTTCAGGACATATACATGAGCTTGCAAGAAACAGAGCACCATTTCTCTTTCTTCAACAAAGGTAGAGTATCATGGTGCCATAGAAGCTAGTAAGGAAGCCTTGTGGCTTTGTCAAGTCCTGTCAGAGTTTGGCTTTCAGCAGCAGCATCCGACTACAATTTGGTGTGATAATCAAAGTGTCATTCAACCATGCAAAGATCTAGTCCAACATCAGCGCATCAAACACATTGAACTTCACATGAACTTCATTAGAAATATCATTCATGATAATGTTCTTGAATTGCAATATTGTTCAACAAATGATCAAGTTGCAGACATCTTTACAAAGGCTCTCACAGAGGTGAAGTTTACTAAACTTCGATTTATTGTTGGAGTTCAAGAAGTTTTCACTAAGGGGGGATAGGATCTAATGCCTCTTTCCTTCTCCTATTGTGTCATATTTGTACATCCTTCAATCCTATCCCAAGTTTTTCTTAAGGGGGTGGTCTTAGGATATTCCAACACATAGGAAATAATTAAGTATAATATGGTCTAGTGTAGAGTTAGGTAAAGTGTGTTTCTTTACTATGTGCTTTTGTAAGTTACAATCCGATGGTCATGATATGTTCTAAACATGAAGTGATCCAACGGTTCATTATCTCATCAGTATTACCGACACTTTATCCTTGGCTTAACACCCAATTGGTCCATGATCTCTATTTAAAGAGCATGGAAGGTCATTTGTAGTGTAACCATTCATAAGAGAAGATTATGTAAATTTTCATTCTTTTATTAATAAATTGTCTGAAGTGGTCAGATTGGCTCGAGCCATGGACTATTTCCCTCTTTGAGGGTTTTAACCACATTAAGAATACTGGTGTATTGATCTGTGATCTGTTTTTGAGTAGTGTCCTTTGTTGTTCTCTCTAAGAAACTTAGCCTGTAAATTCCTACACTTTTAGTTGTTTTCTTAAGATCCTGCTCAATGGTATTCTTAGCAGGGAAATCAACATTCTTTTTGTTTGAGTTATCATTGTTTTTCTTACTCCTAAGATTATACTATCTGTGAAATTATAATATGGCATTCTCAAGCCCATGTTTATAGTCATCAGACTCTTCAGATTCCAATTTTGTTTGAGCTAATAAGAACAGTTCTTGTTCTTCTTGTGTAAGAAAAAAATAACTATCCTCATTTGTCTCCATTAAATTAATCTAATTTTCCTCTACATCTTCAACCAGACTTACATGTTCATCAACATAGTTTTCTTGAAATGGAGGTCTAATTTGTTGATCTGGGCCTCTTTAGTCTCCTTGTCTGATTTTTGGACTTTTTCTTTTGGGCTTTGGATTTCTGTTCTGTGGAACAGGTTGGTTTTCCCTAAGGACACTTCTCTCATTCAAATTTATCCTCTCCATAATTCTTTCCATGTTCCTTACTAAAGGGTCAATCTTGGCATCTGTTGGATAAGTTGAAGCTTATTCCTTTATAGTAACCCTTTTTTCAGCTTTCATCCTAGCTTTTCTTACTTGTAAATTTGCTTCTACACTCACGACATCTCTTTGCATCGCTTCTAGTGTTGGAGAATTCCTTTACTGAGTTGGTAGGACATATCTATATTAAATCCATCTGGGAACTTTATCAAGGCCAAACCTTGAGGTGGTTTAATATTTACAGGTATTGCATATAAGTATTGTTGAATCTAGCACAAAAGTCCTATACACTTTCACCTACTTCCCTTTTAATATTTTCATATTTTGATAGAATCTATAAAGGTTTCTTTTTGACTTCCCATCTATTAAGAAAGGTTTGGTGGAATGTAGGGAGATCATTTATGCTATTTGCAGGAAAATATTTAAACCATTTTCTGACTTCTCCTCCTAAACTTTGAGAAAACATTCTAATCTTAACACTTTCGTCATCGAACTCTTGAAGGTCAAAGCAATCGTTCATTTTATCCACATGTTTTTGGGTTGTTAAAGGACTTTTACCATAAAATAGTGTGATTTTAGACTGGCAGTCTTGTGGCATATTAGCCAGTGGTGCTGACAACACCAAAGGAGCATACCTGGCTCCCATGATTCGTGGTGGTGGAGGGCCACTTGAAGGAAGTTGAACAGTGGATGAGTTTGGAATAGTACTAGGTGGAAATGAGAGTAAAGGAATTTGAGTAACCTTATGTTGAAGGATGAAATAAGGGGTAGGAATTATAGAGGTAGTAGGACTTGGTGACTGAATATGAGCAGGCTGAGATGTGAAGGAAGAAGTTGTTATGTTTAAGGCAGTAAATTCTACTGAATGTTGGAGATAAGCATCATCGATTCTGGAGGTGAGATCTATCACTAGATCTTGTAGAGTATCAAAATTCTATAAGAGCTGAAGATATGATTCAGTTTGTGAAGAAATTTCTCTTAGTGGGATCTTTGGTAAGATTGATGGATCAAAGATAATATGATCTTTCCATTTCTTCGATTTAGTCCTGAATAATCCTTGTTCAAAGTGTAAATCAAACAGGATATCTTGAAAGGTAATAAAGTTTTCAGGGAGTGAGTTGGCTCTGTGAAGAAATCTACTGCTTGTCTGACTCTCAGTTCTAGTAGTTTTCCTTAAGATATTTTAAATATTATCGACTATGGTAGGAGGATTTGGATCTAGATGGGATCTAGTAGAGATTCTTTGGCGAGCCAGAGTTTAGATCTAAAACATAGAAAAATTGAATATACACAAGAGTAGAAATGAGACAAATCTTAGGAATAATATTATACAAAGCTTTTGACTGGCCACTCTAAATTCAGATGAAAATGACAAATTTTTAATAGGTCCCCAGTATGGTCACCATTATGTTATCGTTCTGTGATTTTGAAGATTGGAAAGAAAAAGTTACAAAAGATACATCAAACCTCTTAGGAGTCCAGGATCTAGCCCTCCTAGACTCCGAGAGGGCTCTCTCTATATATTTATGATTTAGCTTTATTTCCAGTGTTTTAATGTGTTAGGCTAGATGTAATAATGAAATAGATTTATTACTTGATTGCTTGGATTTTTGTTTTTTTGGTTGGGGTGGGTCATATTTGAATCCTTTCCATTGGGCTATGGAGTCAAAGGGTTGGTGGTAACATCAATTTTCTAGAGCATTTACAAGGCAAGCTAACTATATTTACTGGATCTAAAAGCATAATGAAAAATGAGATGATAGAATAATGATATCAGTAATGATTAAAAAGAAATTAAGTATCTCTTAATCATACATCAAAGGAAAACATTTATATTGTAAACACATATAGAAATAAGGTGCTCCAACAACATGTCTTAATCTAGAATTTTTGCTTTACAATAAGACTTAATGATTCACAATGGATAAACAACAAGACATTCAATCACAGTAAGAAAGACATCACTAGGTTAACACAGTTCAAGTACCTCACAAACAGTCCTTTTATTCATGCTCCAGCTCAAAATTACAACGCTCCAAAAAGAACAGATAGTTGAAATTACATGTGTCCAACCCCTAAAACTTCCAATGCATGAAGTATTTAAAAAAACCTACAAAAATTTCCTTATACACTTGGAAATTTGTTATTAATTACACTGAAAGAAAATTGACTAGTGTAACCACAAGGTGGCCACGATGAGAAAACAGGGACATCTAGTCTTCTTTTTTAGGGATGTTGTAGCTGAGAACTTAATTTCATTTTATTGGCTCTAGTAACATGGTTGGTGCTGACTCAGATCTACATTGTCACTTCAATCATCCTTGTCATGCTCCTCCTGATAATCACACAGGTCACTCCATGCTTCTTCATCTGGAACCTTGATCTTAATTAACCTTTTGCATATTTCATCAACTTCAGTGTATTTTGCAAAAGCGGTTGACCACAAAAACATGTTTCAGCTCATGCTCGATATAAATTTGATTGCTAATAACTTCAAGTAATGATTTTCCTTTTATGTTGCCTTTAATGTTAGAGAGATTCACAGCATCTAGGGCTATGCCTTGGATCCTCTTAACATAATCTTCTCTAGCCATGAAATTGTCATTAATAACAAACAGAGAAGGAAAACCTTTCTGTGTTAAAGCCTCAATTCTGTTGAAAACCCTATTCACTGCCAATTCTAAATTTTTGCATTTTTCCTCTAGTTGTACATTTAGGTTCTTCTTAGTCAATACTTTTTTCACCTATAGAATGGTTTCTATCATGTCTGCTACTCCTAGCTCCACTAGCTCATAACTATTCCTTGAATTGAGAAATTTGATCATTCTGTTGGTTGTAGCTAGCATGTCTCCTAGCTCTAGATTAGTGGATGAGAAAGCTTCTCTAGATTTTTCCATTAACTCCTTTTGTTCAAAGATAGTTTGTATGTTGGGCCAAATTTCATTCATGCCATTGATGATGTTGTGCCAAATGATATCTTTCACCCTTCCTAGAGTGTTACCAATGGATGATTCCTTTTCATATTTTTGCAACCTTTCAATTAAGGTTCGTGCCCTTTGCATCTCTACTGAGTGGTCACTTTCAACTCTTTTGATTTGGTTCCACAGAACACTAACTTGGGTTTCTAGTCTCTTGATTTCCTCACTCTAAATATTCATGCCTTCCATGGATCTAGCTAGTTATTCTGTGTTTCTTCCTGTCCCTGTAGCAGCAGTTGTTGGAGCGGCTATAGGAATAGATGTAAGAGGAAGAGCCTCCATAGTGGTGCTGGTAGAGTGTGTTGTCTTTTCTTTCTCTTGTATCATTTTCTCCATCTTTTCTTCCATTTGTTTAATTTGGAGAGATTTATCTATTATTAACTTCATCATTTCAACCTTCTAACTCTCTGTTTCCTCTATCTCTTTGGTCAAGGGATCATGTGTTGTAGGCATTTTGAGCTGCTTATTCAAAGTTGTTATATCCATCTCCTTTATCTTAATTATCTCTTCTCCTACTTTTACATCTGAGGGATCATACCCAATTCTCACTACTAAGTCTTCCAAATACTTAATTCTATTGTCCTTTGATTGAGATGAAATATTTTCCATCTTTAGCTGAGATTGAGCATTTGATAAGGCCACCTGCACTTTAAACAAACTCATGGAAGTACAAGTTAGAGTAGAGGAAATCATTTCACCTATTTTCTTGTGCATTTCTAGCTGATCAATAGGATGAACATTCTTGACATCAAACTCAAAAGAGGTATATTTGTAATCGGCTAGAGTTTTAGGTTTTTTTGTTTGTGCTTCCAATAATGCCATGTGCATTTTTCCTTTTTCTTAAGCAAAGCCTAAGAGAATTTTTCCTTGATAAGTTGCACTTTGTTTCCAAAATTGAGCATAAGTGTTGTTTTTCAATATTTCATTCCTAATTTTAATCTCCTTGAGAGTGTCAAAGACAGTCTCCTCCTTTTCTCCAATTACATTTGTAGATGTGGAAACTTGAAGAGACTGGTGTCTTTCTTAAATTGGAGTGGTAGGAAGAGATTGACCAACTGTTGGGGATGTATCCAGAATATCACTGAGATTGATGATTGTTTGTTTTGGTGATTCCTTAACTATGTCCATGTGCATTCTAGCCCTTTTCCTAAATTTCAATTTGAATTCTTTCAAAGAAGTATCAATCCCTAGTGACTGATCTTCTCTTGGCCTTTTCTGAGTTTCTCCCTCTTCTTGTTCCTTGCCTCTGTCTGATCTATCTTCTATTCTCTACCTTTCGTACTGTCTTGGGTCTATGCACTTGAAGAATAAATTACTTGTTCCTCAACTTCTTGTAGTGAGTCAGGCATCCACTCAATTTGGTTCATAAATTTCTCTATTTTAGGCTTTTGAGTGTGAATGTAGGTTGTTGACTTGTTCTCTACCCTTTTCTTGGATATGATGCCCCATGGGTCATAAGACCATGTAAAACTATGAGTGAATTTCATTTTCTTCAATCTCTTGTCTGCCTCCTCACCTGTTGCCCTGTTTTTGCAAATGAAAGGACCGATCTAAGATTTGATCCTAAATTGTGATTTCTTCTTTGCTGCTACAAAATGTATTTCATCTACATTGATCATTTGTCTGATATATTCAAGTGAAAAGATCCTCATGGGGAGGAAATTTGGTAGCTTATAAGGGGCCAAATCACATCCATATGCTCTTAATTTAGTATAAATTTGGTACAAGTACCAAACTATTTTTCTTGCTTGATCGGTCAACTGCATGATCCTTTTAATTTCTTCACTGATTCTAGGTTTTGCAGTCCCATTGAGGAGGCTCATAGCTGGGTGAACAAACATTTCTGCAAATGTTTTTTAGATCAAATCCTTTTGATATTTCATCACTAATATTGTCTAGAAAATAACATATTAGGGTTCACCTTCTTCATTCGACTTGCTCATTGTAAACTAAAATCTTTCTGCCTGGAAATAAACAAACATATATACCAAAACTGAGGAGTGCTGAAACACTTCCTCTGTAATGAAATTTATAAACTTCTCATGGATGGCATCTACTAGAAATTGACTGAAATTGAATAGGACAGAGGGCTTTAATTTTTTTGATAATATGGATAGAAAACCTATAATAGCTTCATCAAGCCACTGATCTCAATAATAGCCTAGTAAATAAGAAAGAACAATGACTATATGTCTGGTTCTATAAGGAAAACTAGAGGAGGAATAAGGAGGATTCATGCTTGGCAGTGGGGTTTTCTCAGTCATAAAGAGTTCTAAGGTTTTGGCTCTTTTGGTAAAGTCTAGCCTCTGATACATCTCACTGAGGATCTCATGGGAAAAGGGAGTAGTTCCTTCAATGATAGGAGCCTGCATCATCTACACAATAGACTTGGCACCAATGGTAAACAATATGTGTCTTGTTGGGATCATTGTTGCCCCTTGCTTTGGGTTATAGCATAAGTAGAATTTCTTGATTAGCTCTGGGAAGCTATGGGTTTTAGGAAAGATATAGAAGGGTAAATTAGTGTCCCGGAGTCTTATGTCATCCACTTCATCTACGAATTTATCCTCCCACCAGCAGTAGATGTCAAATAAATCAAACTATGAGAGTGTCTCATGTATTTTGAAGTCTCTGTCTATAAGGGGTGTGTGATCCAAATCCAGTGGTGGGTGAATCATTGGATTAAACACCTTTTGTTCTTTCTTCTTTGGTGTCATGGCTGCCTTCTACAAGTTTTTTAAACGTGAACTATGTTGAATTTTCAATTAAACTACAATAGAAAGGGATGAGAAGAAACGAGAATTCAGAGAGGGAAAAATAAAAGGGAATGAACAGGAAGGAGGATTCAAGAAGGGGAATGCTTGATAATTGTAGAAAAATTGAGTTTTTGTGCCTTTACTGTTGTTTAAGTATGCTTGTTGCTTTCTCTGTGTATGCCTGTATGAATTTGGAATTGCACCTAGAGCACATTAAAATTTGTAAATGGCATAAAATGGTTCATTTGTAGTTTTATTGTGTTCCTGTTGGATTGGCATGAAGTGGCACAAGTTCGTTGGCTAACGGTCTAACCAATTGAATGAGAAATGGCATAGTGCAGGAATGGAGGTGATAGGCAGATGAGATGGAATGGCGTCGTGAGGTGGCAGGAGTGGGAAATGGTGAGAACCGGGGAAGTGGTTTAAAGAAGGTGGAAACTACTTTTCAGGGGGGCCTGGGAGCGGTAAGAGGATTGAACGAGGGGGTTGCGAAATCTCGAGAGTGTGACACATCAGTGGTTTGAAACCACTGATTTCAGACTCCCACAACATTAACGTTCGGAGGGTGGGGGGGGGGGGGGTGGCGGGAAATGATATGAGTCGTTAGATCGTCTGGTGGGTGTGAAGATTCGAAGAGATGTGAGGGGTGGGTTATGTTTGATGTGATGGATATGTGAGTGGTGGGGTAGGATAATTAATAGGGGGCCGGAATATTGAATATAGGGGTATAGATTAAGGTTAGGGAAAATAACAACATAAGACCCCTTCCCCTTTTCAATTTCTTTTCCTGAAATTTGGAAATAAACATTGAGATATGTCATCAAACCTTAAAGAAATTTTCATGTCTTTTTCCTTTTGCAATTCTTCTTAACCTACCTATCCTTATTTTTATAATCTAACATTTCTTCTTTCTTTTTGCATTGCAGTGTGCATTGGACCTGCAAACCCTTTCACTTTTTCTTTTTATTTCTAACCTACTCTATTACTTATTTCTCCCATTGGTCCAAATTGAATAGTTGAACCACTTTCATTTCTACCTAACTATTGATTTGCCAAGCTTAAACTGTTTGGAAGATCTTTATTTTGTACCCTATCAATAGAAATTGAAATTTCTTCAATCATGTTTAGACTGTATGAATTGAACAACATTTGGGGTTTTCTTTTCTTCTGATTTTTTTTTTCTCTTCTGTTATTTTTCTCTTCTTTTTTTATATACCCTCTTTTCATTATTTTTTTTGTGAAATCAATTGAATATTGAAATCTATGAACAATATGAAAACTACCAACTGTGTAATACTCAATCACCTTGAGATCCTATAAATTATAAGACCCTAACATAAGACATTAGGTGTTCTTGGTTAACCTATTGTTTGTTCCTCTAACATATCTTTTAGAGAATTTTCTTCCAATGTCTCCTTTTTAGCAAACTTTGCTATTTCTGGCTTTTTCACATGGACATAAGCTGTAGATTTGTGTTGAGCTCTCATGGGCGAAATCCTCCCTATTGGATCATATGGCCGACGAACTCCTAGTTTCAATGTCATCTATGTCAATAATTACACCAATTGTTTTATTTTTTTCTCTAGTATTGACAATAAAAGGCCCTACTTGTGCTTTGAGTTTAATTGAGGATTCTTTCTTGGCAAAAATTGTAATTTATCCACATTGAGACTCTCTCTGATACACTCAAAGGACAAAATTATAATAGGAAGGAATGTTGGTAACTGAAAAGGAGGTATCTCACAACCTCATACTCTAATTTCAGTAAAATCCTTATATAAAAACCAACCACTGACTTTAGTTTCCACACTAATTTGTAGAATTATTTTAATCTCATGTGAAAATCTAAGTGTACTATCATTATTTAGGAGACTAAGACACACATGAAGAAAATTTTCCACAAAAGTAATGAATGAAAATTCTTCAAATTTTTTCCTGACCAATGAGCTTCAATGAATAATTGACTATTGATTACCATGCAAATAATGCTTCTGCAATTGTATCTAGAATATTTTTTTATTGATAATATAAAAAGAGATAAACAAACACAGACTAAAATTTGAATGTTTTTCAGATCCAAACTTTAAAATTTTCTCATGAATAACCTCTGAGAGAAAATAAATGAAATTGAATAACATTTTTGTTTCCTTTCCTAGTGATAAGATTGATAGAAAACCCAGTATAACTTCATCTACAACTTTGTCATTCTCATACCCTAATATACAACATAACATAGATATTATTTGCCTAGAGATTTTGGGGAACATAAAAGAAGGATAAGATGGATTATGTTTAGGAATTACAACTCCTTTTCACCTAAAATATTCAACTATAGATGCTCTCTGCTGAAAGGTTAGCTTTTGATAGATTTCCAATAGAACTTTCCTAGAAATTAGGTATAGAGAAATAAGAACAGTAACATGTAAAGCCTATAATATTGATTCAAAGGTTATGTACAATAAGGGATCTCCATTCTTGGCAATTATAACTCTCTCACTTGGAAAATACTTATCTACACACCATATAACAAATTATGGGAAATGGTGAATCTATGGGAAAATGAAATGGGATAATAAATATTTGAAATCTCTATGTAGAAATTATGGTGTAGATTTGAAGCTGCTCATGAAATTTACTAAATCACAAGATTTGAAGCTACTCTACTGCTCTGTGGAAGTTAATTGACTAGAACACAAATCATAAACATGAAAAGGAAACATCACACATGCACAAATATTTATCTAGGGTAAAGCTACTGCTCAAAATCCCTTCCTATTTGTCTTGCATTAATCAAATAATAGAGATGAATACATGTATTTGCTCAAGCCCGAGCACAAATTGCAAGTGTATAATCTATCTCTCTGCTTGACCCACTAACGCTAGCCAACACTTAGCCTATTTTCAAGCCCTTTGAGTTCCTATTACCTTGCATTGTTCCTTGAGGAAATTAAGCCCTATTATTTAGGAAATTCCCTCAATTGGATTATGCAATTCCTCTAGGCTCATCCTTTGGCTTCATGCACCACTTGTACACTTCGGAATAATCTATAACTAATATTACAATGCCTTGGAATATCCAACTCAATTGGTTAACTCAAATATATTCATGCATTAGTTATTTTTTGCTAATTGATTAGTTAATTGGTTGATCACTGCGTGTGGTTGAAGTTACACTTCCACAACTTGACCTCCACTAGTTACTTTAACAGTTAGAACTAGTTTAACTAAACATAACTCAATTTTAACTGAAATATATCAATACAAATTTGAAATCAATCATACTAAAGTGAACTCAAAATTCCCCAACTCGAATTAACTAAGTTAAATGAGCGACAAGTGCCATGTCACCTCAGTTAACTATCTCCAAGATTTTTGCTGAAATAGAAATTTGAATTTTCTCTAGTTTTACCAAGTGTTGTGGCCAGCAACAACCCCCCATTTTATTTAGTTTTAGTAATAAAGCTAAATAAATGGGGACCCTTCTAAAAAATAAAAACTAGCACCATATTTCCCTTTGAATAAAACATGCTATCATAAACTTAGGAAAATACCCGCAAAACCTAAAAAACTTAAGTTTTATGATAAGTTCTGAATAAAATCATTCTCTTAACAATAAAACACCGCATCACAAAGGGTAATGGGGAAACATCATATAAACAAGCTTTCGAAATTGTGAAAACACGATGTGATATTGTGTGCGTTAAAGACTCATCGCACATCGCGGATTTCATATGCCGCAAGTATCACCTAAGGTAAAATATCCCGATCCAGCAATATGCGATAATACATCTCACAAATTGCATCTCACAGCCACCTGACGAAATAAATGATTGTTAACAAAACGGATTAGCGATATTGCGATATTGTGATCTGTAATATTGTGAAGCAAATCGCAAAATCACTTTATCACAAATCTGTAGGGCCCATGGTTCAATAAAGTATTTCTCGTAATCCAATACCAAGTTATGGGCATTAATGTCAATTTAGTGGTTAGTTGATGATCATTTATGAGATAATATTTAAATCTGATCGAAAGTTTACTTCACATAGGGTGATATATTTGATATGATTTCAGAATTAAAGAGCTTTCCTGTCACCTTATCTCTTACCATTATTCTTTCCTTATTTGTAAATTTGCAGGAGCGGCAAGCAGAATAATATACGCAACAATGTGTAGAACGTAATGGGAAAGAAGGGAAAGGCTCCGGTTGTTGAGGACAAAGAGATGATGCCCTTATACATAGACACCACCTGTAACAGATATGCCAACATAACCACTTGGGAAGGCATGTATATTTTTCTTGAAGAAGAAAATCCTAGAGTTATGGAGGTTCAAGAAACAACAGACTCATGCGGGTCGTCTGAGGCATCAATCACTAAACTTGCATGATCATTCCTTCATCGAATAGCGGCAAGACCTAAGATTCTTCCATACACTTTCATGGTTAAGTGGGTATTGGACAATGCTGATATAACAGACAAACAATTCAAGTCTCGAGGCCAAGACCTCATTAGGTCATTCACTCCACAAGATTTAAGCTTATGTATCATCTACCAGAACCGCAAGCAACCTTCAACAAGTAGTTTGTGGAGAAGTTTGCCAAAGAAAACGAATATTTGGTAGAGTGTACCAAGAACTGGTCGGCAAGGGAAGAACCATTGAAAAAAGACAAACACGGTATGTACAGTACTAGCTCCCTTTCCTCCCCATATTGCTTTGCTACTGCTATGCTATGTAGACTATTTGGAAGGCCCAATGTCAACAAGTTTTCGTCTAAGTGGCTACCTCTATTAGATGCAGCCACTAATTCCATTATTATGGATTAGGCTAAGATATTGTCTGATAATTTAGCTTCGGCTATTTGGAACTACTGGTCCAAAAGAACTATCACTCAGAGGATTTATCCTCCTTTCTATTTAGTTTCTTATGTTATGGATGCAATCTGTTATGTTTCCAAATTTCCTTTAATGGGTTGGAAGTGGACTACACAGAATCCCTTGCCCATTCACATTTATCATAAGGAATTGTGGGATTCCATGTTTGTCCCATATTTTTACATAATTTTCCATGGAGATATGCTGCCTCTATATAGAATGTTGTATAATAGGGAAGCCCCAAGATTTTTCCTCGAAGCGGAAGTTGACATTCTCCCTGTCACAAGATGGTTTGGAAAAGAATTTTTCACCTATGTTAGATTATTTTGGAGCATTTCTTCCCCTCATGTCCTACCCTTATATTTTCCTGATAAGTTATTGGCTCGAGAGATTGCTTACCAGACTTGCGAGGTGGGAGGAATGAGAAAAGAGTTGAAAGACAAGAAGAAGGCCATTTGGCCGCAATCTCTTGTGGCCTGTGGGGCATTTTCACTGCTTGATTTAGGTCATGCATTCAAAGAAGTAGACAATATGTTGTGTCTACGACTGTTCAAGTTTCCAGGAAGACAATTTGACCCTTTTGATGTCATTAAGAGTTTCACTACTACTTTCAACATAAAAGTATTTTCCAAAGAAAATGATATTTCTGATGATTCCTTCCAACGGAAAAGCACACTGGAAGAAGTTTTGCACATGGCTCAAATTCAATTTCCCCAGTGGAATTCCAAGAATTCAAATTGTATAGAGAAAGGAGATTAGCTATCATCCCCTTGGATAAGTTACACTTGGAACCAGTAAGGGAGCCTACTCCCAGTATCAATTTAAGTGGAAGATCAGGTACAGACAGGTCCAGGTCTAAGTCTAGAAAAGAATCACCAGAACGATATAAATAGTCTGATAGTGACCTAATAAAAGTGAAGGGTTGGTTAGAGACACTACCCAATGTAAAGAACGCCCAGAGCAATAGGTCATGACTACACCACAGGTAAAGGTTCCCCCTCCCATCATCCAGCCACCAAAGCCAGTAAGAACTAAGCTGGATAAAAAGTGGGAAACATTCAATGGATTGATTAATACTACAGAGAAGAACATGAAGACACTTGAGGGTAAAGTAAAGACAATGACAGATATGACCGTGGAAATAGTTAGCAATACTCCAGAAATTGAGCATATTCTCATTACCCCATCATCTGAAATCATGCTCAAAATAGAGGAAATTCCTCCTCTAGATGTATTCTATAGTCTGCAGCATAAGTTAGTGGTAAGAAGGCAAAGAAAGAAAAGGAAACTCGACAACATGCTCTCACCTGAGGTAGAGCAGCTAGACGTCCTTTGGCGAGACCCTACCGCTGACCCTATTGAAAATCTAACTAAGTTATTTCAAATCGTAGGAGCCTATTCTTCTACTACCATTGATAAAGCGTCCAAGGTACAACAATTACTTAAGGATAGAGAGGAACAAATCCAAATTTTGCAGCAACAGCTATAGCAAGTCAGTGCCAACCGAGAAGCAGAGGAAAAGTTAGAAAAGTTACAACAAGATTTTCAACAAAAGCAGCTAGGATACCAGAACAATATAGCCGAAAAAGAAAATCAGTTGTAGGCTATGCTTGAAATGCATAGAGATGATCCCAAGCTTATAGAGTTTGTCTCAAAAGCCCTTTCCTTAAATGACCAACTCTTGCAATAACAAGAGGAACTATGCCAAAGAACATCGCAATGGAATTCCCATTGCGAGATAAGCGATAAAATTACCAATCAAGTTGTCAACTTGCGACATGATTGTGATTTAATTGATAAGAATTTTTTTGATTATTTGACTTGGCAGGAATTGAAAGGAGGAAAGAAAGAAGGCGCACTCAGAATCAATGAAGCCCATAAGGAAATTATTTTCCATAAATGGGGCACACATATTAGGAAGGCAGATTAGGCAGTGGAAGAAGCAGCTACAATGGCAAACAATATCATTGATTGTGTCAATGAAAACCTACATAGAGCAACCTCATTTCAGAGACTGCACTAGGATTTCCCCCAAAGGCACAGCAACTGCAGACAAGCTGGAGACAAAAAGCTGAGGAAAGGGTAGAGTCCATTAAAAATTTAATCAAGTTGAATTGGGATACTTACTAGCAGTACTTGTTTAAACCACACAAGTCAATGCACGACTCTCAAATGCCTTAAAAAACTCTGCCAAGAAAATAGCGCCAACACTTGTCAATTTTGTTTTCGCAGGGCAACTAAAATCGGAGGTCAGCTAATCGACGCTCCTCAAGCCGATGTTGAATGCTTGTGATTTTGGAGAACAGATACATAGATAGTTAATTCCAGATTCAATTTTAGTTTTAGTTTTGATTTATTTTTTCCTTAGATGAGGAAGGTCATTTAAACCTCCTCCTATATTTTTGTAATAAACAATTTTTAGTATTTAGGAAGTAGTATTTTAACCCCTCTCATGCATTTACAGAGGGGTCCTGAAATTTGTCAAAAACATTTCCTTAGAACATGCACTTTTGCACCCTTAGAGGAGGTTTTGATGAATGAATGGAACGAGATTTATTGATATCTGTGTTTAATGTCTGCTACTGAAATGCACTTTTGTACTCTTAGTAGATGTTGAATTAGAAAGAGATAGATCTATATTGATGAAGCTCATGAATAGGACTTGTTATCAATGGTTCTTTTATCTCTTAATGATTTCTGCTTCTGTGTCAAAGTAATATTTTATGCTCAGTTATTTATATATGAAAGCTTGAATGTTTGAGTTATCATTTGGCACTTTTGTATGGTGATGACTATTCTGTTTTTGCTTAATGTATGAATGACTTATTATGCGATATGTTTCTCACAATTGTTTCGGATAATTTCTTATACGAAACAATTCATTTTTATCAAATTTTTTTCTTGTAGCAATTGAATGATATTTATTACCAATTACTGTTAGAAATTATTTTAGATCGCATAAGTAAAAATTTGAATACCAAGTTAGTTTTAGAATTAAATATTTATGTTCATTAGAATACAATTGCATTGTTTTAAATTAGACTTAGATTAAAAGCATTTTACTTAGAAATCTTTAGAAAAAGGAAATATCAATTCTTACCAACACACACAAATTGGGAAATTGATCCCATTATCCCCAGTTGGACCCACCATCCCAAATGGAAAAGGAGATACTTTCAAGGTCTGGACTAGGAGGGTATCCCCCTTGTTGTAGACCTGATTTTCAGGGCTTCAACACCAAGGCAAAGTCAAACTAATATTTTCTTGTTGCACTTTCAACACTCCCTCTTAGTAAGAAAGAGATTGTCAACCAACCCTATCCTGCACCTATGGAACTCAAACTTTCCTATTGACAAGGCCTTTGTCAAAATGTCACATCTTTTTCCTTTGTCAAAATGTACTGCAACAACATTATCCGCCTCTACACACAATCCTATAAATGGTGATACCAGATATCTATATGCTTGGATCGATTGTGAAAAACAATATTTTTAGAGGGATTGATGAAACTATGAGTATCATAGTAAATCATAGTTGGATCCATCATCTGAAAAAACAATCCAACAAGTATCTTTCTCATCTAGATTGCCTTGCTTGACTTGAATCCATGTATTGTGATTCTCTCGAGCTAAGTGCCATAGATCTTTACTTCCTGTTGTATCAAGAAACCAATGCAGCCCCAACATTGAATTTTTTTTCCTGATGTACTCTTTTGATTTGATGGACTCCCCACCCAATCTGCATCTGTGAAGCCACACAACTTCACTCCCTTTGTTTGTCTATACCAAAGTCCAAATTGAGTTGTGCCTTGGAGGTACCATAGAACATGATTAGTTGCCCTCCAAAACAGTTTGGTTCCATAGATTTCATCGGTTAGTTGACTGCATAACACATATCCAGTCATGTGTTCAGAAGATACATTAGTAAACCCACCAACTGTCGATAAATAGTAGCATCCACTTCCTCACCTGAAGTGACATCCTCTTTCCTCTATTTCGTCGCTAGAGGTGTCTCCATGGGTTTGCACCTGCCCATGTGGAACCTCTGAAATATCACATTAGCATACTTTCCCTGATAGAAAAACAATTCTCCATCAACTTTCCATACTTCCAATCCAAGGAAGTAGTGCATGAGACCCATGTCCTTCATTTTAAAGTCATCAACATATAAGACAATAATCAACAATTTACCTTCTACGAAAATATGATAGAGGTTTTCATCCACTTCACTTTTGGTGAATCCCAAACCAATGAGATAACTATTGATCCTAGTGTGCCAAGCACAAGGTGCTTGCTTGAGACCATATAATTCTCACTTGAGTCTGCACACATGAGAATCTTGATAAAAAGTATCAAAGCCTTCTATTTGCTTGATATACACCTCCTCCTAAATAAATCCATTGAGGAATGTTGTTTTCACATCTAGCTGGTGGATCTTCCAGCCCATCTATGTAGCCAGAGCAAGGATTGACCTCATGGATGAGTACCTTGCTACAGGAGAAACTTTCTCCTCATAGTTAATCCCTTGAACCTAAGAGTACCCCTTGGCCATAAATCTAGCCTTATACTTTTATTATGCTTTTGTCTGATGCATGCTTCACCTTGAAGATCCATCTGAAACCAACAACTTATTTGTCTGCTAGTCTTGGGACCACTTCCCAAACACTATTGTTTACAATGGATTTGTATTCATCCACCATTGCATTAAACCATATAGGTTTCTCTACTGATTCCTTGAAAGAGGATGACTCAGTCTCTACAAGATCAATTATTAGAGCCATGTAACGAGTGTACCAATCTAGTTACCTTCTCTTCATGTCCTAATTTTGAAGGAGTGCCCACATTCTCCCTCGTATCCCACACAAGCATCTCAGCTTACCTGGTACTTTTCCTACCTTCTCTAAATGGTTCTTCTTGAGTGGTTGTCTCCACTCTCTACTCCTCAATTTGTGGCTACTCCACAACTTCTTGAGGTTCCTCCATTAGAGCTAAGAACTCCTCTTCTAGTGGGATTTGAAGTTCCCTCTCTAGAGAGCACTGCATGGCTTTTTATTCATCAAATTTTACATCCCTTTGCACAATTGTCATTATGAAGGATGGAAAGTATACACGGTAGTTGTGGGGAGTTTCTATGTAACCCTAAATTACCCCAAATTCTATTTTCAACTCTAGTTTTTCCTTGATTCTTTGGAGACATGGCAATAAACAAAGGCTCCAAAAATCCTAAAGTGCAACACATCTGACTTTCTCCTCGAGAAAGCCTCCTCTGGTGTAATCATGCTCAGAATCCAATGAGGACTCTGGTTCTACAAATAGATTTTTGTGTTGCATGCCTCGGCCCACAAATGCATAGGTAGGCCTTGATCATGAAACATCACCCTCATTTCTCCCACAATGTTATGGTTCTTCCTCTCAGCCACCCCATTCTACTGTGGGTTGTGGGGTTCTTTTAACTCTCGTTGAATGCCTTATTTTGCACATAACGTTTTAAACTCATTCAAAATTTACTCACCTCTATTATCTCTCTTGAGATCCTTCACCTTATTTCCCATTTCTTTCTCAACTAATGCTTGAATTCTACGAACTTGTAGAATGTCTCATCCTTATTCCGTATGAAGAAGATCCAACAATTCCATGAGAAATCATCAATAAAAATGACAAAATATTTGTGCTTGGAAGTGGAGGCTGTCGAGAAAGGTCTGCAAACATCGGAATGTATCATTTCAAGGACTGCATGTGCTTTGTTGTCCCGATCATGGAAAGTGACTTTTGTGTACTTCCCCAAGGTACACCCTTTGCATGTATCATTCTCCTCTAACTTTCCTTTGGCGAGGCTTGTGGTTATCTGTTGCATGATCTTCAAAGTGCCATGATGCAAATGGCCAATTAGTTTATGCCAAAGTTAACTGACATAACGTCTCTACACCTTCTACACCTTTGTGCTCAATGCAACATAATCCTCCACATCTAGCTTGTAAAGGTTCTTCACATGAACATCAATTTTCTTCACCTATCCTGTGGCTATATGTCTTAGGAATGCCTTTCCTTTGTTGATGATCACATCATAACCATGATATTCCAAAACTACAACAAAGACAAGATTTTTATTTAGGCCTGGAACGAACATGACATCCTTGAGTCTGAGGGGGGAGTCTAACTCCATCTAAAAGGTGACTATACCAATCCAAATTGCAATATACCTTGTTTCATCCCCCATCTCAATGTGCATCTACAAGTCTTTTTCCTCCAGGTCACTGAAAAATTCTCTATTCCACATCATATGGAATGAGGAACCTGAATCCAAATACCACACACTACCCCTCAATGTGTTTTCCATGCATACGATGAGAGTGAAGTCAAGACCTAACCATGAAGGCAAAGCTTCTCCTACTCCTCCTCCTGAGGTCTTATTGTTTTTCTTCTTGTCTAGACACTTCGTGGCATAGGACCCGAATTCATGACAGTGAAAACATCTGATTCTAGACAAGTCTTTGTCTTTTTAGCCAAGTCTTTGTCTTCTTCATCCTTGCCCTTGGATGAAGTCCAATCTCTATTATTCCTCATTATTTCCTATTGCACCTAGTTAGACCATAAGCACTCCCAACTCGATAGTTTCTTGCTCCCATTCATTGAATCTTGATAGCTATACCAACTCTTGGGAAGGGTTAGAGCTACCAAGTCTTCTTTAGGGATATTAACACCGACCCCACCAAGTTCATCACGACACTATGTAAAATTTCTCATATATTACAGAATTGTATCATTCTTTTGCATCTTGATACTTCGAAGTTTGTCCTTGAGCACTAGCTTCCTGTGGCCACTAGTAGTCTCAAACAATTTTGTCAATTCTTTCCACATCATGAATTAAGTTTCACTTCTATGGAGGTTCGAGATAATATGTTCTCATACTCCCTCCAATATGATCCTCCTTACCTTGAATACATCTTTCTTCCACTGCGTAAGGTTCAGGGCACTAGATGCTTAAGGTTTTGCAACATTTGTCTTGATGTATTCTAGCAACTCATTATCATCCAATATTTCCTCCATGTGGTTGGACCTTCCATGGAACGAAATTTGAGGCACCTTCCAAGGCATAATCTAGCCTTAGTCCATTAAAGGCCATCTTCTCATGTCTGAAGAAATCCTTCTACACTGATCTTCAAATTCTAACATGTGAGATCCAACTTCGAATTTCATGTCCTATTGTAAATCTTGCTCTTATACCATTTAGAAATTATGGTGTAGATTCAAAGGTGCTCATGAAATTTACTAAATCACACGACTCGAAGCTACTCCACTGCTCTTCGGAAGTTAATTCACAATATAGAACACAAATCATATACATGCAAAAGGAAGCATCACACATGTACAAATATTTACCTAGGGGAAAGAAACTACTCAAAACCTAATCCTATATGTATTGCATTAATCAAATAATAGAGATGAATACATATGCTTGCTCAAGTCTCAGCACAACCTTCAAGTGTATACTCTATTTCTCTACCTGACTGAATGGCTCTAGACAACACTTAGCTAATTTTCAAGCCCTCCAAGCTCCTATTTCCTTTTGTTGTTCGTTGAGGAAATTAGGCCTTATTATTTAGGAAATTCCTTCAATTGGATTGCACAATTCCTCTAGCCTCATCCTCTAACTACATGCACCACCTGTACACTTTGAATAGTCTATAACTAATAGTATACTGCCTTGGAATATCCATCTCAACTAGGTAACTCAAATTCTTTGCATGCATTAGTTATTTTGGGTTGATTGATTAGTTAACTAGTTGATCTCTGAGTGTGGTTGAAGTTATACTTACACAACTTGACCTCCACTAGTTCCTCTAATAGTTAGAATTATTTTAACTGGCCATAACTCAATTTATCTTAAATAGATTTCTACAAATTAGAAATCAACCATACTGAAATGAACTCAAGCTTCCCTGACTCAAATTAACTAAGTTATCTGAGTGAAAAGTGCCATGTCACCTCAGTTAACTACATCCAAGATTTCTGTTGAAATAGAAATTCAAATTTTCTCTAGATTGACCAAGGCAAAGTCAAACTGAGATTTTCTTTTTTCATTTTCAACACTCTGAGATGCCCAATTATAAAGTTCATATAGAACAAATTCACACTTTGTTTCTTCAATTTTGGCTTCTATTTCAATTAATGGTAATTCATCAATTCTTATAGACGGAGAAGAAGGTATGGTTTCTGCCCGGGTTTCAATTTCCTTTCCTTTTTGTGAAATCATTCTGAATGTAAAAGGAAGGCAAGGAAATTAGGAATACCCATGGAACTATGACACTAATATCCCTTGCAATTTCTAGCTTTCAATCTACTAGAATAGTGTTTCTTAGGTTCACTATAACACTAATAAAAGAATGAAGGAACGAACTTGGAAAGCACTAAAAGGAATATTGTGAGATTATTGAGTGTATATGAGAAAATCAGGAGTGGAATTCTTTAAATGAGATACAAGTTTAAAAATAATTTGATTTCTTCCACATAATATAGGATTTAACTGCTAACACTTGATGGGATTGGAGAATGGCAGTTGAGACAAAATAGTTAGCCAACGTTTAAAAATGCAGGTGTTAAACTTTGGTGGAGAGTTATATTTAGCATAAATCATTTGAGGGTTTGCAGCGGGGAGATATGAGAGGTAATTCATTTGTAGTGGGGAGGAGGGGGGGTGGTGAGGGTGTGTAGTTAAAAAGACGAATAAATGTAGCCAAGGAGGGTTTGGGAAACAATGTTTTACAGAACCCCCTTAGCCCCTGCATTAAACAACAAGCAAGCAGGGGTGGGGTGCACAATCGAATGATAGTCATTGATTATCGCATAACGAATATTTCCTGTAAAAGACTACAATATCTTTATGTGAACACATTATTTACAAAAATTATTCAAACTTTTATAAACCAAAGTTCATAAAAATCCATATGTCGCTTATAAAACTTGCTTATATATTTAATTTACAAATTACATAGAAATAAAATATTTTTATAAATTTTTTGAAATATTTCTTGAGAAAAGAAACTGTAACAATGTTGGCTCCATCTGGGGACTGCTTCCCCCTATCGGATGCAGAGAATTGCATACCTCATGTACCTTCACCTTGAGCTATGGATTCAGCGTCATGAGAAAACTTCACTCCTGCTCTGGAAATCTAAATCACATTGTTATTTACAATGAAATAACTATATTTTTTCTCAAAATTGAGTGTAATGTTTCAAATACTTCCCATTGACAGGAAATGATAAGTACTCTCCCTCTAAGTTCAGAAAAATAAAGTTATTGTTTTTTTTTTACTTCATCAATTTTAAATGGACCCAACCAAAGATTATCAAACTTCCCATGCTTCCCCTTTTCCCGTCTTCTAGCAACCCATTTTAAGACTAAATCTCCATATATGAAATCTCTTTCTCTAGACCTTCTATCAAACATACTTTTCATTTTATCCTAGTATTGGAGTAGTTTGTGTTGAACTTCTTCCCTTTCCTAATTAAGCTTAATGATTTGATGGATCTTTTTTTTAATTATATGCTTCTTCATATGAATCCTACTAAATATTCATAACTGGAAAGATAATTGAGTAGGAAATATTTCTTTAGTTCCATACACTAGTTGAAAAGGGGATTTACCTATTTCTCTCTTAGGGGAAACTCTATTTTCCCAAACTAAAAATTTCAAATGACCATCCCAACTCCTTTCTTGATCAACTAACACCTTCTTATGACCTTTATGAAGCCTTTGTTTCAGGATTATGCCAATCCATTCCCCCGTGGATAATAAGGAGTGGAATGATGCAAAGAAATTTGATACTTATTACATAATTCATACATCTTAATAGTTCTTGTGCATTATATGTAATTAATTCCTTTGGAAAACCAAATCTTGATGAAATATTTTCTTTAATGAATTTCATTACTACAATATCAATTGCATGTATGACTAGAATATCTTCTACCCACTTAGTAAAGTAATAATTTGTAGTTAAAATCCATCTATGCTAATTTTATATGGGATCCATTTCCCTAATAAAGTTTAAACCCCATTACAGAAAAGGTTCTTCAACTAATATTGGAATCAAAGGTAAAGAAGACAATTTATGTTTACCTGTAAAAATTTTGCAAGGAACACAACTCCAAAACTTGAGTTGAGAAAATAGCTTTGGCCAATAAAAATCCAGCTCTCAAAAACTTATGTGCAATTTCTATCCGTGCATAATGTCCTCCACAAACTCCTTCATGGAACTCATCTATCACTCCTTCTGTTTCGCTTTCAGACAAGCATAACAAAACAATACTCAAAGGGTATTTCCAATATAGATTCTCATTGAGTATGCAGTATTTGATATATTTATGTTTGAAGGATATGGCTTGATTCTTGTTGTATTCAAGAAGATACTAAAAAAATTGCAAAAAGTAAATAATATATTTATACCATTTCGTTAACATAATTTTTTCATTGGCCTGCAAAGAAGGCTCCTATGAATTTCTTTGTGAGATTGAACTCTGAGAAGGTTCTTGTGGATTCTTCTCTCTTTCATCAGAAGAAGGTTCTTCTGGATTCTCTTATGAGGCTGGAGATGAAAGATGCATTATTGAATTTATGCCTAAGAATTTTCAATTAGATTTTTCCAGAAGTTTTGCTAATCCTTGACCCTTCACTAACTTTGTTTGTTTTGATTTCCAAATCAAACCCTTGAATCTTGGCTATCCATCTTCCTCTTTTCCATTAGTATAAGGTTGAGTTAGCACTTTCTTCACTAGATTATTTGGTACATAAGATATTATCTTTTAATGCAACACATAAGTTCTGAAATGTTTCAAATCCTAAACTAAAGCATATGCATGTTTCTCAATAATATCATACTTTAACTCAGCATCTCTCATGACTTTTCTAAAGAAAGAAATTGGTTGATCAAAGTTTTCAAATTTTTTTGCAATAAGACAACATCTATTGTAGTATCTGATGCAAATGAAAAAATACTAAAAGGTGTTGTGTAGTTTAGGCTTGCTAAAACAGGTACTTCTGTAAGCTCCTCTTGGACTATGCATTCCACTTAACTTCTAGGTCCTTTTTAAGCATATTAGTGATATCCTTTATGATTTTTGCATAGTTGGCTATGGATCTTCTTAAGAAATTAATGTTTCATATAAATGATTGAATTTTCTTCTTGGTTCGAGGAAAACTAACTATTTGGATTTCTAATACTCATTTATGATCAATTTTGATGTCATCATTTGAGAATATATGTCCCAACAACTTTCCTTCCCGCGTGGAAAAAATTAATTTCTTGGGATTTAAAGAGATCCCAATTTTTTTGCACCTTCAGAAAACTTGCCTGAAATGCTTAATATGTTGAGAATATGATGTGAAAAGATAGTTAGATCAACAAGATAAATAACAATAAACTTGTTTAATTCACCTAAATGTACCCCACGGTGTGGTCAATGTTGTCTTGTCCTAACCTTCTTTACTAACTGTAATCTAGTTATATCCTAAAAAACCATCTAACATTGAAATTATGTTTGATTATGTTACTTTCTGAAGTAAATAATCCATCTTTGGAAAGGGATAATTATCCTTTAGAGATAATCTTATTTCTGCATCCTTTTTCCTAACATGAGCCAAGTTAGCAATCCAATTAAATATCTTAAAGGGACAATAATCTTGGCATCCAATAAATTTTTAACCTCTTTCTCAATTATTGGCTAAAGGATTAAACTAACTCTTCTCAACTTTTGTTTGAATGGTTTAAAATTAGACTTCAACAGAATCTTATGTTCTATTATTGATGTATCATATGTTCTTAGGTCCTCATACTTCCATGCAAAAACATATTTTCAATGTTTAAATAAACCAAGATATTTATCTCTAACTTCTTGTGGCAACATACTTGAAATATTGATGTTTTTTATTTCCCCTTCAATACCAATATTGCATTCTTGAACATCATCTTGTTGTGGAGCTATTGATAAATGATTAGGAAAATCATTCTTATCAAATAAATTTTCCACTAGAATCAACCCCTTTGGAATATGATTGCTTAGTAATTGAAGAATGTCATGGTCTGTTATTTTTTTCTTCAAATTTATATCTTGATCAACAATACTTTCTTGTATTTCCTAACCAATTTCCTAATAAATTTGTAAACATGAAAATTATTCAATTTTTTCTATGAATTTCTTCACCTATTCATCATCCTCAAATATTTTCTAGTGCTTAACATTATCACAGATGGATGGCTTATGTCTGA
Source organism: Pinus taeda (assembly GCA_000404065.3). Classification (NCBI taxonomy): domain Eukaryota; kingdom Viridiplantae; phylum Streptophyta; class Pinopsida; order Pinales; family Pinaceae; genus Pinus; species Pinus taeda. The sequence goes on along the minus strand of APFE031658609.1, from coordinate 106,401 downwards.
CTTCAATATGATACTGCATTTTGAAAGTATCTAGAATTCTGAATGTGCTTATTGAAACTGCCAAGGAATCTACGTGTACATTCTACTCTCTTGGTATAACTGAAATATTGAAATCCTTAAAATAATTCTTTATGTAATCCCATACATCATATAGGATCTCAATCTAGGATGTTTAGTCTGGAAAAAAATCCTAACATGTCTTACTACTAACTCCGAGTCTCCAAAAATTAACAATCTTTGAATTTTCATTTTCTTTGTTATTTCCAGTCCAAGAATTAATGCTTCATATTCTACAACATTGTTAGTGTTAGAATATTATATGTTACGGAGAAATGGAACACAAAATATTGCAAAAATATAAACACAGAAAAAACGCATAAAACAAGAGAGACACAGATATACGTGGTTCACCCAGTTTGGGCTACGTCCACCCCGAACAGCCAGTCCTTCCTTTCTATTATCCAGCAAAATGAAGAAACACAACCTACAATAAATCCGCAGTAATATCCTCTGTCTTCTCTCACAGTCTCACCTATCTATTTCTCGCTCACACATAGAATACACATCTATCTCACAGCCTCAAATACAATTCCCTCATACAAAGAGAGGGGTTGCCTTCTAGGGCAAAAAACCCTAAACTAAACATAAGTTCTACACCGTCAGATCATCCGCCTAATGAACGGCTCAGATTGACTAGAAATTACTAACTTTTACAAGGCAAATTTACATCTGTTTTTAGCTTCGGGGGCGCTGCCCCCGAGCCCCCGCCGAGGGACCGCTGGTCCCCGGACCCCCCAACCGGGGGGGATCGGCCCCCACGGACCCCCGCGGGGGGGACAAGTCCCCCCCCGTGTGGAGGGGTGTACAAAAATTTCTGAGGTATACATCCGATTGAGACAAAGAACTCTGAACAATCATGCTCCACACACAACAGTTAGTCACTTGAAATTCTAATTTAAAGGATTTACTAATAACTTTTTATTCTGGTGAAACCAAAATAATTCCTGTTCTAGATCCATATTTGGATGTGGCCCCATCAAAATACATCTTCCAAGCATCATTTTTTGATAATTTAATGATATTTACATAATTTTCAGTTCATTTCATACATTACATTCATCATCTTTTGCTAAAATAAAACACCCTAAATCCCGATCAATAGCATAAATAGGGTTGTTTAATGTATGTCTTGCATCACACACTATATTTACAAATCTAATTTCTCTATACAATCTCATGATTTAGCCTCCAAAAACTAGAATGGTGGCATACGACTTATCCATTTGCATACTTCCTCCAAGTTTAGTACACCAAACTCTTGACAATAACATACCAAACTTTTATGGAATATTTGTTACTACAATGTCCATCACTACATTTTTCATAGGAATTTGAGCCAAAGATACTACCAAATCTCTAATTAAACCCAAAAATTGCACATTCTTGGAGTCAAAGTTATAAAGGTCATGATAAGGCCTTGTCACCTACAACTGAAACTTATCCATGATTGTCTTCGACATTAATTTATTGTAGAAATAGCTTGTAGACTCAAACTGCTAATTGTAATTTACTAAAACAATAGACTTGAATCTACTCATCAACAGAAACAATTAAATGATCTGCAAAATCATGAAGCATATAAGAGAAATAATTCAATCAACACATTACACAATGATTCCCTAGGGAAACCCACAACTAAAAACCCCTGCTATCTGCATATTTCATTAGTCGGAAAATATGAGAAGATTACAATGCTTTGATCAAGCCCAAGCAACCTCTACACTATCTCTATCTATCTCATAGCTTCCTAGAATGACTCTAGCCAACACTTAGCCAATTTTCTAGCCTTCAAAACCCCTACTTCCTTGCATTGTTTAATGAGGAATTATCCCCTTATTAATTATGGAAATTCCTCAATATGAATTGTGCAATCCTCTCTGGCATTCCTCTGACTGCATGCACCAACTATACAATTTAGATGCTTATACAATTGATAGTACACTGCTCTTGAACTCCAGTCTCAACTGGGTAACTCTCATATCTAACATGCATGTGTTATCTATGACTGATTCATCAATTCAATGGTTGCACACATGAAGCATCACCCCACCTTATGACCTCCTACTAGTTCCTCCATCAGTTGGAACTAGTTTAATTGACTTAACTCAGTTAAATTGAATTGATTAATTACAACTCAAAATAAACTCAATCAGGGCTGCTATAATGTAGGAGACACTCTACATGACTCTAGTTAGACCCCCAAATGGAATTAACTAAGACAACTAAATCAATTTAACTTTGTTAACTTGTAAAAGTTGTCTTTTGATGTGGAATAATGATTTTATTCCTAATTTAATTTAAGGACAAAATTAAATTAGGATTTTCTTGTTTCATTTTAAACACTCCATCTCAACAAGAAATGGATTATCAGATACCCCAATTCTGCCTCTTTGGAGCTTGAATTTTCCTCTTAACAGTGCCTTAGTCAAGATGTTTGTATCTTGTTCCTCTATATGAATGTACTCCAACAACATGATTCTCCTCTGCACATAATTTCGTATATGGTGATACTAGATGTCGATATGCTTGGACCAATCATCAAAAACTAGATTCTCGAAGATTTTGATACAACTATGATTGTCATAATAAATCATTGTAGGATCCATCTATTGACCAAATAACCCAAAAAGGATCTTCCTCATCCAGATAGCATCACAAGTTGCTTGACTAGTAGCCATGTACTCTGCTTCTATTGAACTAGGTGCAACTTATCTCTGCTTCCTATTGTACCAAGAAATTTTTGTTGATCCAATACTAAAGATTCCCCCTAATTTTCTCTTCATGTCGGATGGAATCCCTGCCTAATCTACATCTGTGAAGCCTTGAAGATTCACTCCCTCTATCCGTTTGGACCAAATACCAAACTAAGTGGTGCCTCTAACGTATTTCAACACATGTTTAGCTACCTTTCAATAGAGTTTGGTTGGATTAACCATTACTTAACTAAGTTGGTTAACTGCAAAATATTTATCCAATTGTGTGTTCACCAAATATATAAGTGAACCCAGAAGTTTCCTATAAATAATAGCCTCCACTACTTTACCTAAAGTAGCATCTTTATTCCTCCAATTCCTTCCTAGACGAGTCTCCTTGGGTTTGTCACTCTTGATGTGGAACTTCTTCAGTATCTCACTGGCACACTTTCCTTAAGAGACAAACATTTATTCATCTCCTTGTCATACTTTCATACTAAGGAAATAATGCAGGAGCCCTAGGTCCTTCATCTTGAATTCTCTTGCAAGATCCTCTTTACAAGATTTTACCATCTTCTATTCACCTGTTAGAATTAAATGAATGACATATAATATTATAATCAATAATTTACCTTCAACCACAATATGATAAATGTTTTCATCTACTTCTTTTTTGGTGAATCCTAACCTGGTGAAATAGTTGTCGATACTGGTGTACCAAGCATGGGGTGCTTGTTTCAATCCATACAACTGTAACACCCTCCACCAACACTTACCCAAGCTTACTGTTCCACCGACGTAAATATGTGATGAATTTTTTCTATGATATGATTCAACTACCTAAGTGCAGTTAAGGAAGTGGAATAGACAAACCAACTCTTTATAGACCCCCCATATGTGTTACAAGACCCCGAAGAGCTAATCCACCACACTAGGTGCCCAACCCCCGAGTGTTAACCTAGCCTTTTAGTGAATTAAACCCCCAATCGCTCCCATGACATGGGCATGCATGTGACTGGGACCCTCCAGTTGCTCCCACAATGCCTACTCGGGAGATACTACAATCTTTTTCAGCCAGTTTTGTGCCAGAGACTACAAGATTTAAGCCAATTTTCAAGGCTAGTCTCCAAACCAATACCCAAAACTTGATGAGACTTTTGCAAGACAATAAATCACACCAAGAAAAATCATCTAACACAAAAATTGATCAATTACTTGACCTAACCAAGCCAACCATGACAGTCATTTTGTCAAACATATCGCAAATATGAAATCTACAGGTTATAACAAGAGATCTGAACATAGGGCTCTCATACTTATCTGAGAATCGTTAAGAATGATTGATGCATTATCACATTAGATGAATTATCATCTATTAGGTCACATAATCATTGTTCATTCATTTAAAAATAAAAACATGATAAGAGCCATACATCATCACTGTCATAAACCATGCTCATAACCAGCATATAACTAGAAAATATAGCAAGGATATAACAACCATAAAAACCACATATGAACCAATACATTTGCACATAAAATACCAAGGATAAGGATCCCTTATTAATGAACACATAGGCCGACCAGGTATGGGAATTCCATGAACCACCTGACCATAGACTAGGTGGAACTAATTCTCTCTCTCAGCCAATCACCCTCGTGCCATATTCCAAGCATGAAAGTGGGATCTCATGAAAAAATCCAAAAAAAAATGAACTAGGGCTTCCAAAGGCCAAACCACCTCAACCCTCAAGCAGTGACTCCACCTCACGGTTGGAAATCACTAACCATCACTAGATTGGTCTCTACCCAAGTTATCCAAGGCTCTAGAGCATCCAACTAGGGCTTCTAGGACTAGTAACTCAACCCACAACTAATGTTGAGCTTCTAGAGCATTTTTCTAACCAGGGATTCCATGACTAGTAACTCAACCCACTAAGAGATTCCAGAGTGTTTTTCCAACCAATACTTCCAGGTCTAGTAACTAAACCTAAGTTGTTACAGGGCTTCCAGAACGTTTGTCAAACCAAGGCTTCTAAGAACTAGTAACTCTGTTGGAAATAATACTGAGGGGGAGTGAATCAGTATTATCAAATCTTTTCCAATAAACACTTGCATATTTGACTAATAAAACTTGTATATACCTTCCAGATTTTAATGTAATTTATTCTTTAGATGTTAACCATTAATCTGTATGTCAGAACCATATAATAATAAACAAGAACAAGAAACATAGACAGTCACACCAAAGAACACCAGATATAAGGTGGAAACCCAATGTGGGTGAAAACCACCTACTGAAATATGTCTCTATCTTCTTTCAAAGAAACTTCCTTTTACAATGATTTTGTACTAGTTCAGTGCTTTGCCAGTATGCAGGCTGCAACCTGCAGAGAGCTACAACCCTCTCTCATTTTCCAGCTTCTCCTGGAAGGGAGCTACAACCCCCTTAGCTCTTGTATTAGCTAAGATACTAGTACGTAGGTGTTGACCTAAAGAAGGCTACTACCTTCTCTTTCTTCCAGGGACCATGTTTCATAAATTTTCAAACTGGATCCAAAACATCAAGCACATGTGCATCACCCAATCTTCTTTAAAAAAATAACTTCTCAGAATGCAGTAACCAGAAAATAACACTAGTAACCAGACACCAGTTTAAACCCAAATCTCTACATAAATAGATAAAAGACAACTAAAATATATTTCAGGAAAGGTTTGCAACTTCACCGAAGGAAACCTGTGAATATCCGCACTTCTGCTATCACGAGTCTGCACAACTCTGCACCTGCTTCTTCTCTAGTTCTGCGTACCTTCGCATTGCACCGTTGCCACTCCTGTGCACCTCCAGATTTAGACAGTTTATCAGTTCTCAACCATACCCTAGACTGTCGAAATCACAGATCTATTCATGTGACAAAGGGATCTCAACTTTTCAATAGATTTGATTTATAATGCTTCGGTTTCTCTGTGATTCAGATTCATCTAAGTCTCACCAACCAATTATCATAAATTCATATCTTTCTTTTCTTAAGATTTTCAACACACTTGTGTTTAGCCAAATGATCTCCTTTCCTTTTTATAGGCTAGGCCTCACTCAAAACCATGGATCAAAACCATTGAGAAACAATGCCATGGACCCAATACTTGGTTTTAACTCTTTTGTATGCAATACCATGGACCAAAACCATAGGATCAAAAACTGTCGGACTAATACCATGAACCAACCATAAGATTTCCCATGTGTGTGTGCTTTTCTCTACATGAAAGTTTGTGAACTTTTCTCTGCATGAAAGTGCCTGAACTTTTCTCTACATGAAAGGAACTTTTCTCTGCATGAAAGTGCGTGAAATTTTCTCTACATAAAAGAAACTTTTTCTGCATGAAAGTGCGTGAACTTTTCTTTGCGTGAAAGTCCGTGAACCACAAAATAACTTTGTTGCACTATAATTTATCATCTGAGATGAGTGGGTTGCCATCAAGTACAACATATCTATCATAATGCCAACAATCTCCCCCTTTGGACTTGATGGCAACAACAACCAATCAGTCTCCCCCTTTGACATCAAGGTCAAAGGGGTGTACTACCATACTCTCCCCTGAGTACCTGCTGAAAACTCTGAACGAGCTCCCCCTTTTTATATGCTCTGTGCTGAAATGTTGTCTGCAAAAAGATGTTCTACAAGAAAGAACATGACTCCATACATCATAAGTAACCTTCCTATCATCAAGACTTATACATACATCCATCTCCCATCCAAGTGGGAATACACATGATAAACAAAAATCATTCATCCCAGGCATAGTTGGGAAACCAAAATAGGTCGTTACATGACCTTGATATGAAAAGAAGTACATGACATAGAGACAAGAACAACTATCATCAGCAGAATCATCCTTCAAACCAGCACACATTGATCTACTCCACCAGAAAACTCTTGAGAAATCAAACCAAGGACTTCTAAGATAATGCCAACAATGCATCATTAGAAGAATATATGCTCCCCCTGAACCTATGCCACATGATATCTGATAGACCCATTCGACCCACATACACCGGCAAATGTACGTGTATCCACTTGCGTACAATAAACAAGATTCAATAGCAGGATGATGCATCAACAACCCCCAGCTTCTGTCTAAGGTATTCAAATGTCTCCCTGGGCAACAGTTTGGTGAGTATATTAGCAACTTGTTCCTTGGAGGGAACATACTCCAATTTGACCTTTTTTTCCAACACTTGTTCCCGAAGAAAATGATACTTGATTGGTATGTGCTTGGTCTTTGAATGCATGACTGGGTTCTTTGAAATGTTGATTGCACTTGTATTATCACATAAGATGGAGATAGGTGGAGTACAAGTGATTTGAAAATCCTACAAAGTTTGCATCATCCAAAGGAGTTGTGTGCAACAAGATGCAACAGCCACATATTCTGCTTCAGCTGTAGACAAAGCAATCGAACTCTGTTTCTTGCTGAACTAAGATACTAATCTGGAACCCACAAAGAATGCACCAACACTAGTGTTTTTTCTGTCATCCACGCTTCTAGCCCAATCTGCATCTATATAAGCATGAAGAGTGAGATCCGCATCTCTAGGATACCATAGGCCATAGTTTTGAGTTCCTTGAAGATACTTGAAAATTCTCTTTACTGCCTGAAGATGAGTTTCCTTAGGATTTTCCTAAAATCTTCCAACTATTCCTACTGCATGCATGATGTCTAGTTAGGTACCTGTTAAATAGAGCAGACTTCCAATCATGGATCTATAGGTTGGTTGATGCATTGCTGCTGATTCATCATTTCCACTGAGGCTGCATCCTGTGACCATAGGAGTACATACTGGTTTCGAATCTTCCATGCCATACTTCTTCAATATCTGCTTGAGGTACTTGGTTTCAGATAAAAATATACCACCTTTATTTTGTTGGATTTGTAATCCAAGAAAATATGTCAGTTCTCCAAGAAAATACATTTCGAATTCCTTCTGCATCACCAAGGAAAAGTTTTGACTCATAGCTTCTTCATTGCTGCCAAAGATGATATCATCTACATACACAACAAGTATTAGCAATTTGTTATTTTCAATTTTTATATAAATATTGTTATCTGCTAATCCTTTTGAAAAATCTTGTTGATGAAGGTATTTGTCGAGACGATAGTACCAAGCCCTTGGAGCCTGCTTGAGACCATAGAGAGTCTTCTTTAGTCTACATACAAGATTTGGATCATTACTAAGGATGAATCCGTCTGGCTGCTCAATGTATACTTCTTCTTCTAAGTCTCCATTCAAAAAGGTTGATTTCACGTCCATTTGAAATACTTTGAACTTCTGAAAGCTAGAGAGAGCAAGGAACATTCTGATGGCCTCAATTCTAGCAACGGGAGCAAAAGTTTCCTCAAAGTCTATTCCTTCTTGTTGAGCATACCCTTTACAAACAAGTTTGGCCTTGTTTCTAATCACTTCCCCATTTTCATTCAACTTGTTTTTTAAGATCCATTTTGTCCCTATGACATTCTTCTCTTTTGGTCTAGGAACCAACTCCCAAGTGTTATTCTTTTCGATCTGCTCAAGTTCTTCATCCATTACCTTGACCCAGAATTCATCTTTGCATGCCTCTCTTACATTTTGTGGTTCAGTGGAGGAAAGTAATGCCAAATAGCTTGAAGCTTCTACAATTGTTCTTCTTGTTTGTATTCCTGCCTCTTTTTGCCCCAAATTTTGAGATTCTAGATGATTCTTCTGAACGTACATGGATGGAGTCTTTTCTTCTATCTTTATTTGTTCTTCAAGCTCCTCATGGATTTCTTCTTCATCATGAATCTGATTTGATGTTGATGGATAGTCCTCATCATCTTCGAAATCTTCAGATCTTACCTGCCTAGAAGTGTTTTCTTCTTCATCAACCACTACATCAATACTTTCAACAATTTTTCCAAGCCTTTTATTATAACACTTGTAAGCTTTGTTGTGGGGAGAGTAACCAAGGAGAATGCCTTCATCTGCTCTAGGTTCAAACTTGCCAAGATGTTCATCGGTATTTTTGATATAGCATTTGCTTCCAAAAATTTTGAAATATTTTACCGAAGGAATCTCACCTTACTAGAGCTCATGAGGGGTTTGAGTGTTGTTCACCCGGACGTTTGTTTTGTTGAGAATAACAACTGCAGAAAATGCAACTTCACCCCAGAAAGTTGTGGGAGTTCCAAACTCATCAAGCATAGCACAAGCCATTTGTTGAACCATTCTGTTCATCCTTTCCACTACTCCATTTTGCTGAGGAGTCCTGGCTGTAGGGAATTCTCTTCTTATTCCATGTTCTTCACAAAAATAAAAAAATTCATTCGAGGTAAATTCTCCTCCTCGATCAGACCTGAGGCATTTGATTCTCTGATTTGATTCGTTCTCAACCAAAGCTTTGAAGGATTTGAATTTTTCGAAGGCTTCATCTTTGTGCTTCATGAGTCCTATCCAAACCATCCTTGAATAGTCATCAATGAATAATATAAAGTATTCTTCTCCCCGAGGTGACCTTTTCCTAGACCGATCACATACATCAATGTGGACAAGCTCAAGTGGCTTGCTAGCTGATCCTTCCTTCTCAGGGAAGTTAGTTATGGTTTTCTTACCAAATTGACATGATTTACATATTGTATTATTTGGAATTTTGATGTCTGGAAGACCATGAACTTCCTGTTATTTGCATGCTTTCCTTATTTGCGAGAAGCTTAGATTCCCTAATCTTAGATGCCATGGCCAGTGTTCATCATTCTTGCTTAGATAGCATTGATGTTGTCCCTCTTTGAATATGTACAAATTATTTGGAGTTCTTATGCCTTTGATCACTGTTTTTCCTGTATCAAGATCACGAACACTACATCCATTTGATCAAAATATTACCTCTGTTCCTTGATCGCACATCTAACTAACACTCAATAGATTATGCTTTAAGCCATCAACATACATAACATTTCCTGCTTTGACCATTTCTTTTAAAAGAACAGAACCTTTACCTTTTATGAGTGCAGGGGTGTCATTTCCAAATGAGACCTTCTTCTCCTTCTCCAAGGCACTATATGACTGAAGTTTTTCTTTATCACCTGTCATATGTTTCGAATATCCACTGTCAATGTACCATTGATTTTCTTGCCCTTCCACATATAAGGCTATACCACATCTTTCTGGTTGTGATTATTTCATTCTCCATGTTTTGATATTTGAGGCTTGCTCCTTCTGAGTCATTTGTCAAAACCTACTCCTGCATTCAGAATCTTCATGACCAAAATTATTAGAAATAGAACATTCTATTTCATTTTCAAGAGCAGAAAAGTTGTTGTAGGTCCTTTTCATGATCCCAGTCATACTCCTACATTTATGAGTTTCTCTAGTCATGATATTTTTGTAGGCAACACACTGAGCTGCTTTGTGTCCAAAGTTGTGACAAGAGAAACATTGACCATTGAAAAAATTCCTGCGGTTATCAATCCTGCGGAGCGAATGATTGTAGTTTTCATTGACATCCATTATTAAGGCAAACTGAGAACAATTTACCTGTGTTCTATTGTAGCTTATGTTTATCCTTGAAGTAGATTCCCCCTGATTTACTTGGTGAGCAGCATTGTGCCTCTGCTGTCGATTGTCAATTTGTTCACTTCTCCTTGCAGCATCAATATAACTTTTGGAGTTGGATGGCTTTTGTGCTTGAGATGCTTCTTCGTTATATCCCAGACCTGTCTTGATTAGTGGAGAATGCTACACTTTGATAATCTCATCTATCGTTTCAGATCCTTTAACAAATCTAAGATTAAGAGCTTTAGTTTTCTCAATCTCTTTTCTAAGTTTCACTATTTCACATTCTAACTTTTCATGATGTTTTTCACTTTCAGCCAGTTGAAATTGCAGAGTATCAATAATCATTTTTTTCTCTTTTAAACAATTTTGAGTTTAGAAATCTCTTCATAAAGACCTTATTCATCTGTAGCATCCATGAAATCATCATCTTCAAAAACCATTAAAAGTCTATAATTATTACCTCGTTCATCTTCATCACTATTTGAGAGTCCATCACTGTCTTCATGAGTGTAGTATCTTTTCTTACTTACATTATGTTTCTTGTTCCATCTAACAGGTTCCTTACCTTTTTCAAGCTTATCTTTATGAGGACACTTGGCAACATAGTGACTGACTCTTCCACAAGCAAAGCATTTGAAGGGTAACTTACCTCTGAATCTTCCAGCACCCCGTTGAAGGTTCTTGAAAAAATTTGATTCTTCCTCTTCTTCTGACATATGTCCTGACTCATAGTAATCTCCTTTGCCTAAAGCCTTGAATGCAGCTTCTCTCCTGTCTGATGGTCCTCTTTTCCTCATTTTGTAAGCAGTTAGAATTCCATGTAGCTGTGACATGGTAATTTTCTGTAGATTCTCCTTTTCTTCTATTGCAGAAACTTTTGATTCAAACTTAGGAGACAAAGATCTTAGAACCTTTTCAACCACAACAACCTCATTTATTTCTTCACCCAAGTTTTTCATACAATTAACAATCTCATATATTCGTAGGAAATAGTTAGCCACACTTTCATCATTGTACATTCTGAGATTTTCATACTGAATTCTGAGGGTAGTTTTGCTCGTTTTACCTATCCATCTCCTTCATAACTAAGAACGATCTTGTCCCATATTTCTTTTGCAGTTTTATACTGCATAACCTTGACGGATTCTGATTGAGATAGACATCTTAATAGAGTATTGACAGCCTTTGCATTTGTTTCAAAATGCTTCTTCTCAGCCGGATCTGTGGGAGTTGTTGATGGAAAAGTGTACCTTGTATCTATGATATCCCAAACTTATGTACCAAGAGATTGAAGATAGGCAGTAACTCTTACCTTCCAATAGACAAAACTGGTCCCATCAAAAATTGGTGGCCTGATCGATGCTTCTCTCTCGTAGTTGCTCATGATGAAATATCTTCCTTCAAGTGATCAAGCTTCTTCTGAAGGACCTTCTCTGATACCAATTGTTGGAAATAATACTGAGAGGGGGGGGTGAATCAGTATTATCAAATCTTTTCCAATAAACACTTGCAGATTTGACTAATAAAACTTGTATATACCTTCCAGATTTTAATGTAATTTATTCTTTAGACGTTAACCATTAATCTGTATGTCAGAACCATATAATAATAAACAAGAACAAGAAACATAGACAGTCACACCAAAGAACACCAGATATAAGGTGGAAACCCAATGTGGGTGAAAACCACCTAATGCAATATGTCTCTATCTTCTTTCAAAGAAACTTCTGTTTACAATGATTTTGTACTGGTGCAGTCCTTCGCCAGTATGTAGGCTACAACCTACAGAGAGCTACAACCCTCTCTCATTTTCCAGCTTCTCCTGGAAGGGAGCTACAACCCCCTTAGCTCTTGTACTAGCTAAGATACTAGTACGTAGGTGCTGACCTACAGAAGGCTACTACCTTCTCTTTCTTCCAGGGACCATGTTTCATAAATTTTCAAACTGGATCCAAAACATCAATTACATGTGCATCACCCAATCTCCTTTAAACAAATAACTTCTCAGAATGCAGTAACCAGAAAATAACACCAGTAACTAGACACCCATTTAAACCCAGATCTCTGCAGAAAAAGATAAAAGAGAGCTAAAATATATTTCAGACTTCTACCATGACAATTCTGCACAACTCCGCAGCTGCTTCTTCTCTGGTTCTGCGTACCTTCGCACTGCGCCGTTGCTGCTCCTACGCACCTCCAGATTTAGACAGTTTATCAGTTCTCAACCATACCCCAGACTCTTGAAATCACAAATCTGTTCATGCGTCAAAGGGATCTCAACTTTTCAGTAGATCTAACATATAATGCTCCGATTTCTCTGTGATTTAGATTCAGTTAAGTCTCACCAACCGATTATCAGAAATTCAGATCTTGCTCTTCTTAAGATTTTCAACACACTTGTGTTTAACCAAATGATCTCCTTTCCTTTTTATAGGCTACACCCCACTCAAAACCATGGATCAAAACCATTGAGAAACAATACCACGGACACAATACTTGGGTTCAACTCTTTTGGATGCAATACTACGGACCAAAACCATAGGATCAAAAACTGTTGGATTAATACCATGAACCAACCATAAGATTTCCCATGTGCATGCGCTTTTATTTGCATGAAAGTGTGTGAAATTTTCTCCGCATGAAAGTGAGTGAACTTTTCTCTGCATGAAAGGAACGTTTCTCTGCATGAAATTGCGTGAACTTTTCTCTGCATAAAATAAATTTTTTTCTACATGAAAGTGTGTGAACGTTTCTCTGCGTGAAAGTCTGTTAACCAGAAAATAACTTTTCTTTCTCTGCATGAAAGAAACTTTTCTCTACATGAAAGTGCGTGAACGTTTCTCTGCGTGAAAGTCCGTGAACCAGAAAATAACTTTGCTACACTATAATTTATCATCTGAGATGAGTGGGTTGCCCATCAAGTACAACATATGAATCATAATGCCAACAAGCTCAACCCACAACCAAAGGAACATGAGAACCAACCAGTAAACAAAAGGAATAAATCCACAACACCATGGCTATCCAAGAAATGGAAAGGCTAGGAAAAACCATAGTCAATCGAGGCAATCCTCAATGCCAGTTGTTGAACAATGTGCAATGCTAAATTTAGAATGTGCTAAAAATATACTTGCTAAGAATAGCATGTCTAAAAATAACAGTTTGGCCAGTGAGGTCATTGGCCACATTTGGTGAGAAGTGAAACTTCTAAAAATTGAAAGTTATAAAAATAGCATTTCTGGGTCCCTTCCTATTTATTGCAGTCCCTAGTCTATCTATAGGAAGTAAAAGTAATTTTGGTCTTAACAGCAGTTGGAAATATTAATTAATTAATTCAGTTGAGTTAATTAGTTAAGGAAATTTGAATTTGAAGTCTTTGTGAGCATGCAAATGAGTTTTCCCACTGATTGAGGAATTTATCCTTAATTTCCTGCACTGATTGAGGGAATAAGTATGAGTTCTATAATGAGAGAATCATTTGACTTACTTCTAACTAGTCAAGTCCAGTTAGATTATTTGAACAAGTTGTTAAAATTGATAAAATATAGTTTTTTAATACTTGCATGCATGTTGCAACTATTATTTTAGATAATTGAGAATTCACTCATGGGATTAATTGTTGCAATGTCAGTTCTGTCAAAGACCCAGTTGAGATCAGATGTGGGACAGTGTACTATCAGATGCTTGACTATTTCTAGTAAGTAGTTTTTGCATGGTTGAGGAACTAGTGTCCTCAAGGATTGCGTAGTTGGAACATTGGTTAAGGAATTAATTGCATAAGCTTTGCTATTATTTCCTAAGCAAACTATGCAAGGAAATAGGGATTGGGCCATAGGTAAAGCCTTTGTATACAGGGCTTGGTTGGCTCATGAGACATATCTTCATATCTTCATAGTTAATTGAGAACTGAATAGCTTGAGAGTTAATCCTTTTTGTATTGTGAAGAGGATTTCCACTTGATTGATAATACATGGTTGGGATTTTATGTTGGTGCTTTCCCCTGGATACATCTTGTGCTATGTGTGATTATTTCTCTTGATCAGTTATGCATTTTTCTACTTGATGTTGCTCTTGAATTCGATTATGCTTCTGCTTAATGTTTTGTAGAAGTAGAACAAGTATTATGCTTTAGGACATTACATATATCGGTTTTTTCTACAAGTGAAATTTCTACATGGTATCGGAGCATAGGTGATCAAGCAAGAACAATATACTAGCAGGAGAAATTCAAAGTTTATTATTCGGGATATAGATCTCAAGTTCTTATCACATCTATTTCATCGATGGCATTCTATGGTTTGAGGCTTGAGTATGCCCTTGATGGCAACTCAAACTATATAGCTTGGAAGGATCACATGGAGGCAGTTTCAGAAGATAATGGCCTTAAGGATTTCATTGATCAAGAAATCCCTAAGCTTACTGACAAGACTAAGCAAGTGGAATGGAGGAAGTGTGTGACTAGAACTAGGAGAATTCTCTTGGAGGGAGTTCGAGATTACATTGTCACGAGCCTCCATGGGAAGGAGACTCCACGTGCAATGTGGAAAAAATTGAAAGATTTATATCAAAATAGCAGTGATCAAAGGAAGTTGGCACTGAAGGACAAACTTCAAAAGATCAAGTTTGAAATGGATGACACGATCTCTATGTATTTGACCAAGCTCATCACATGCAAGGATGAGCTTGCAAGTGTAGGGGTCATGACATTGGATGAGGATATGGTGAGTCTAGCACTCCTTGGCCTTCCTAAGAGTTGGCATAACTACTAGGACTTGGTGAATGGAAGGGAGAAACTACCAAATTGGGAACGACTATGGTCAGATTTGATGCAGGAGGATATTAGACAGAGCACCAGAGACATTTCTTTATCCATGCATGATGGGGATAACTATGCCTTAGCGAGTAAGGCGAAGAAGGGGAAGGATAAGGTTTCTCTTTCCGAATCCAGTTCTTCCAATGATGAGAAGAAGGTTGACAAATCAAAAGTGCGATGCTTTCATTGTCATGAGGTGGGCCATTATGCTGCAAATTGTCCACGGAGGAAATCCAAGAAGGGGTCTAGTGAAGGATCTGAAGGTGAGGCACTTGCTTCACAGTTTGAGTTGGATTTCACACTCTTCGCATGCATGGTTTCATCCATGGTGGGAAGTGGTTGGTTTCTTGACAGTGGAGCTTCTTTCCACATGACCTACGACAAGAGTTCATTCAGTACTTTGGAGGAGAAAGATCTCCAGATACTCATAGTGATGGGTAATGATGAGAAGTATAGTGTCTCAGGTGTAAGCATGGTTATTTTTCAGAGGGAGCATGGAGCTCGCCTTACCTTGACGGATGTCAAGTATGTACCAGGACTTAAGAGAAAATTGGTGTCGATCACAATGCTGGAAGATAGAGGCTATGATGTAGTCTTTAGTAAGGGAAAGGTTTTCCTTAGACACATCATCACTAGACAACTGAAGCAACTTGGTTCACGTGTCAAGAACCTGTATGCTCTTGAGGTTCAAGATGCATGCAAAGCCTTGAGTAGCAAGGCAACTGATAGTGACTTGGTGGTTGAGAGGGAGGGTATATTACCTCTTAACATGCAAAGCCAGAAGAAGTCTCAGACAATTGTGGAGGAGCCATGATTGGTGCAGCAACTTCAAGAGGTTGTGGAGCAGCCACAATAGGGGAAGCTGAGAGGAGATCAAGTAGAGACATCTACTCATGCAGAGACCTCCAGTAGGGGGAAACCTTGAGCTAGGTGGGCTGAGGGATCACATGCAGCCATACCTCCAAGTAGGAGGTGGGGCAATAATAGAGTGATCGTCCCAAGGAGGACAGGTAGGATCCTTGAGGTACCCAACCTCTTGGATGAGACCTTGCTACGGAAGCCCCGATGTGGAGTAGCAGGAATTGACTGATTGGGTAGAGACAAATGTAGATGGAGCAGCAGAGAGAGCAACAATGCAGAGAATCCCAGGACAGCACATAGCTAGCACGCTGCAACAATGCGAGAGACACAAGTGTTTTGTAGAGTGCTAGGTGGCACAGAGAGGTGTGCAATGGTGCAAGATGCATGGAGATGTTGCAATAGCGCAGATGTCAAAGAGGGAGCACTTGTCAACAGCAGGTAGAGCTTCAACATCAGAGTATGTTCCTAGCCCAACAGAGTGGTCATTTGGGAATGCTTTTTCTCCAAGTGTTGTTGGAGCAAGTGGACTGGGTAGATGTGTTGCATGCAAAACATTCCAGAGTTATAGTATCGGGTTCGAGAGAAAGCCTTTCTTGTTGAGAGGGAGTGTTGAAAAATGTGCAACAAGAAATGTTAAATTTAGAATGTGCTAAAAATAGACCTGCAAAAAATAGCATGTCTAAAAATAGAATTTTGGCCAGTGAGGTCATTGGCCACATTGGGTGAGAGGTGAAATTGTTGAAAATAGAAAGTTCTAAGAATAGTATTTCAGGGTTCCTTCCTATTTATAGCAGTCCCTAGTCTATCTATAGGAAGTAAAATTAATTTTTGTCTTAACAATAGTTGGAAATATTAATTAATCAATTCAATTAAGTTAATTAGTTAAGGAAATTCGAATTTGAAGTCTTTGTGAGCATGCACATGAGTTTTCCCACTGATTGAGGAATTTATCCCTAATTTCATCCACTGATTGAGGGAATAGGTATGAGTTCTATAATGAGAGAATCAGTTGACTTAGTTCTAACTAGTCAAGTCCAGTTAGATTATTTTAACAAGTTGTTAAATTAATAAAATATAGTTTGTTAATGCTTGCATGCATCTAACAACTATTATTTTAGATAACTGAGAATTCGCTCATGGATAACTGTTGCATGTCAGTTCTGTCAGAGACCTAGTTGAGATTAGATGTGGGACAATGTACTATCAGATGCTTAACTATTTTTATTAAGTAGTTTTTGCATGGTTGAGGAACTAGTGTCCTCAAGGATTGCATAGATGGACCATTGGTTAACTTGGTATGTTTGGAATTAATTGCATATGATTTTGCTATTATTTCCTAGGAAAACTATGCAAGGAAATAGGGATTGGATCATAGGTAAAGCCTTTATATATAGGGCTTGGTTGGTTCATGAGACATATCTTCATATCTTCATAGTTCTTGAAAACTGAATAGCTTGAGAGCTAATTCTTTTTGTATTGTGAAGAGGATTTCCACTTGATTGATAATACATGATTGGGGTTTTATGTTGGTGCTTTCCCCTGGATATATCTTGTGTTATGCATGATTATTTCTCTTGATTAGTATGCATTTTTCTACTTGATCGTGCTCTTGAATTCGATTATGCTTTCGCTTAATGTTTTGTAGAAGTAAAATAAGTATTATGCTTTAGGACATTCCACATATCAGTTTGTTCTACAGGTGAAATTTCTACACCAATGACAGGTCATAATCAAGAAACCACATGCATGTGCCATGCATGCCAAAACTAGAAATGAAACCATGCAAGCAACTCGATACTTGCAAATAAATATAGTTGTAGTTATTGATCCCGCTATCCCCTTTTGCTTTCTTACTTTCCTTTGCCTCTTTCTCCAAATCCTAGTATGCCACACTCCTCCAAGAGTCTTCCAAGAAAACTCTAAGTGTCCAAGAGTATGAGAGAGAGAATAGAGAGAGAGCTCCAAAACGGAACTCACAAAAGGTTACCAACTAACCCTCAGAATCCTTTTTATCAATGAGGACTCTATTTTCATCAATTTTCATTATTTTCCTGTAGTTTCCTCCTCACATGCAACCTGTGATATTTCACCTTCCCTTTCTCCTATTTTCCATTATTTTCATAAATAAATGTCAAATAATGCCTCTTTCCTTTCCAAATCCTTTACCATTTCTTTTTCTAATTTTATTAGTCATTAATAAACTGAAGTTACATCCCACTAAGATGTTTTTCCCACCATTCAACATGGAATATGTGTCCCATGACTATGGTCTTATATATTTTTACATGAATTTTTAACTAGGGTTGTTACAGAACCCTAACATCATCCTGAGTGTTCAATGACACCTACAAACCAAGCAACCTATGAAAACAAAACATACTGCTCATGGAGCTTTATAGCACAACCCATTGCAGTATTTACAATGACATCCTGTTGAACACATGACAATCATACCATTTACTGGAGCTTTATAATGCAACTCATTATAGTATTTACAAAAACAACCACCTATACTCTTATACACATTTGCTTCAACCAGCAAATAATCATATTGTCTATGAAGATTTATAAATCCAACTCGATACAATATTTACAATAATATACACATATACACAAATGCATGTTTTCTCTAACCAACAAATAAACGTATACGATGTCTGTATCAACAATATGGGAATCGATAGGCTCACACCTCCACCCTCAAAGTAGTACCAGGATTCACCTCCTTTCCAAGAAGTCCAAAATCTTTTTCCAAAGTAAAAAATGCATCCAATATACAATGTTACAATCCTGTGCCACTTGTCCTCTTAGTGAATTGTTACCAACTCATTGTTTTAGGGCACATTCCCCAATGTGAATCTGATTCCATCTAGAAATGCTAATGACCAAAACAAATACATCCCTGCCCTTCCCTTCTTTTCTACACAGTCCCTCAGGAAATCTTGTCACCCCCTTTCGTGCAGTCACACATCTTCCAATTTCCATTGGCACCCCCGTCACGAGTAGTCCATCCCTTAGCAAGGTCTCCTCACATCGAAAGGTCTAAAAACCAAGGTATATACCTACCTCAAAAACATCATATTGATCATAATATGCTAATGTAAATCAATGGACACTATTGGGTACCAGTGTCCCACAATGGCCCTACTCCTAAAGTGATTTTCCAGTATATTACTACCTGTTTCAACTCCTTTTACTAACGCTGCTAATTCTTGAAGTCAGTTTCAATCATCCAACTGGTAATTTTCATGCTTTCATGTACCAAGCAAATAATTTCAATTAGAATCAAAATGAATTGAAATAAATTCAAATCATACCTCATTGCTGGTCCATACACAAGGTACATTTGCAATTTTGTTTACTTCCTATGAAAACAAGTCAAACTAATTGTTTGATCAAATCATCATGTATAAACATATCACATCGGGTTAGCTCAAAACACAACCATAATAGATCCAAATCATGAATCACATGCAATCATTAACCATAATCATAAATCATATGCAACTATCATATGTTAGAATCATAGATCACATGCATAATAAAACATAAATAAAATACTAATACTTATCCTTTAATTGGTCCTTCACTTCTACCTTTATCCTTTTTCCTATTCGTGCATCCAACAAACACCCAGTTCCTTTTTCTTATCTTCAATCATGTACACATACACAATGTACATCACAAACATACACCCACACATAACGTAGGACACCACACAATGCATACACCTACACCTAATATAGATCACGACACATACACGTATACCAGGTGTGCAACAAAAAATAATACATACTCCTACATATGGTGTACAACAAAATACAATACAAACACTACATAGGGTACAAAAAAACAAATACACATGCCATGATACCACAACTACACAATGCACATACATAGTATTGCATGTTTGCAATACAACATGTATGACATGCACACAATACCACCTGTACACCAGTACCATATGTACAACATATACACAGTACCACATGTACACAACACCACCTACACAACATGTGCACAACATCACATGTATACGACACCACCTGCACAATGTGTACACAATGCCACATGTACACTGTACCACCTGTACAATGTGTAGACAATACCACATGTACATAGCACCACATGTACACAGAACCACCTCCACATAGTACCACATGTACATGTACACAACACCACATGCACACAACATCACATGTACAATCATGCACACAACACCATATGTATACAACACAACATATCCAACATGTGCGCAACACCATATACACACAACACTGCATATCCATCATGTGCATAGTACAATATGTACACAACAGTGCATATCCAACATGTACATAACACCATTTATACCCAACATTGCATATGCAATATACACACAACACCATATATACAATACGCACGTAACATCATATGTACACAATACTACATATGCTATATGTACACAACACCAGTACTACACATCCTAAGACCGCACTATATCTTCCAAGAAACTTTACTTCTAATACCTTATATGTTCTTGCCCCAACATGTTGCAGATCACACTGTTTTCATTCTGTTGATGTATCTTTTAGATTACCTGTCATAACATAAACATGGACAAAGCTTAAGAATACAATATCAAATCATATCCACATGATACTAACCTCATATATTTGTGAAGATTACTCTTCCCACATGATTCCTCGTAAACTAAGGACCTCTTTGTAACAACCCTGGTTAAAAATCCATTTAAAAATATATAAGACCATGGTCATGGAACACATATTTCCAAGATGAATGTTGGGTAAAACATTCTATTGGGTGTTCATTTGGTTTATTATGGCTAAGGAAATTGGCAAAGGAAGTGTTTAAGGCTTTGGAAAGGAAAAATGTAAATTTTTGCACATTTATCTATGAAAATAATGGAAATTATGAGAAAAGGAAGGTGAAAGGTCACAGGTTGTATATGCGGAGGAATTGGAGGGAAATAATGGAAAAAAAAGAAAATAGAGACCTAATTGATAAAAAGCATTCTAAGGATCAGTTTGTAACCTTTTTGTTAGTTCAATTTTGGAGCTCTCTCGATATTATCTCTCTCTCACTCACTCTTGGACACTTGGAGTTTTCTTGGAGCACTTTGGCTTTGGATCAAGAAATGCAAAGAAGGAAACAGTAAGGAAGGAGCAAGAGAGGAAGAGTAGGATCAAGAAACTATAACAGGATTCTTTGCAGGTATCGATTGGCATGTGTGTTTTCCTTGCTAGATTTGGCATGCATGTCATTGCATGTGGTTCTTTGTTGTTATAAAATGGGTTTTTCTAGGTGTCACAGTGTTTTCAGACTAGCCTTGCCATTTTTAGATAGCCATGGTATGATGGGGTTCTCATTTTTTGGTTTAGCTAGATTTCCAGATGGATTCGAAGCTGAGTGAGGTGGATCTCTAAATCATAGAACACATGGACTAGTAACCCCTGAACCAGACTGTGGATTGTGGTAAAGCCATATTTTGTGTTGCTTCAGTGGGCCTAGGACTCCTTGACTGGTGAATGGCATAATATACGATAAATCCTAGAGGTGGTTTCCCTTGATTAGGCCTAAGAATCCTTGCTGGTGAATGTCAAGATATATGGTAAATCCTAGAGGGTGTAGTCTCAGTTTAGGTCCTAGTAATCCCTGGATCATACTGTGGATTGTGGTAAAGCCTAAGAGACTAGGAGACAAGAAAATTCCTCACGATGTAAGTGGAGAAATATAGTGGCATCCATGCTTGTTTTGGCCTGGTGCTCTGGTCGAGATCATGGTAAATCCCCTAATTATATTTGTATTGTGTTGGCCTACTGATCTAGGATGGATTACGATAAAGCCTGGTTTCTATTGATGAGGGTGAGGTGGTTTAGCCTTGATATGCACTGGTTGGTTATTCATTGAGATCAAGACTAACTGACACGTCCTTCAAGTCTGGATCTGCTATTAGATCTACCCATGCCACTTTTATTTCATGACTTTACCATTCTAGATAGATAGCTCATTCTTGTAATCCAAATAAACAAGCCACCTTATCTTTCTCTCAGTTTACCATCTGCATATCAAGGTGTCTTGTCCCAGTACCATGGAAAAAGCCTTAATAGACAAGATTCTTATATTAGTCCTGTTAGTCCTCCTGGAGCTCCCTATGGACGCTTGTTACTTTTAGTATTAGCCTTTGTCTCCGGAAACAAACATTTCGAGACTATCTTATTCCAGAATTAGTCCCCGCCCGGAGCCCCCCCATGGACACTAGCTTCTTTAGTTGCCTTCGTTGTGATACCGTGAGGCTGTGGAAAGATAGGACCTGTTGGGGAATAGTCATGTTTAAGGTGTTATCCTTCTTATCCAATTAGTTGGGGAAGGATGTGTGAAAGCTCATGAACCCTTGTGTGAACCCCTGTGTTCGCTTCCCTCATGAACCAAGCATGTATCACTAAATGGCATTCACCCCTATGTAACGTCTCCTTTTCCTCTTGATCTTTTACCCCTTGGTATTTTACCCCTTGATCTTTCATGTATAAGGTCACTTTGCTAATCGTAGCTATAAGGTAACCTCATGAACCAAGCGGCGGGGTTAGGAGTAGCTAGCTATCATTAATCGGAGCTATTGGGAGATCTCAAATTGGATCTATAAGGTAGAGAATACATATGAAAGAAGGATTACTTTTGACTTTATGAAAGGTAAAATATTAGTTGTTCCATTCCTTATGAATTCTGGCCTAAGAGAGAACTACCTTACTCTACCTTAGGATCCACCCCTCGGTTAGACTATTAAGTATCTATGGTGGCCATGGAAAGGCCTTCTGGTTTGAGACCCACATTCATGCTTAGAATATGGCATGAGGGTGAATGGTTTAAGAGAGAATTGGCTGATCCATTCTATGGTTTGGTTAAACGTGGTAGTCCCATCCTAGGTTGGATTTTGAATTCATTAATAAGAGGTTCTCTCCTTGATATCTTATGTATAAATTTATTGGTTTATATGTGGATTCTATGGCTGATGTATCCTTGATTTTTTGTTGTTATTATGTTGGTTAAAAGCATGTATTATGACAATGATGATGTATGGATCTCATCATGTTTTTATTTGTAAATGAATGAAAAATGTATCTATGACCTAATATAAGATAATGCAACTAATGATATAAGGGAACAATGCTTTGTAGCGATTCTTAGATAAGTATGAGACCCCTATGCTCAGATCTATATTTACTCCTATAGGTTACATATTTGTGATATGTTCGATGAAATTATTCTCATGGTTAATATGGGTCCATTCAAGCCCTTGTTCAAGTAATTTCATTTGTATCATCATTCCACTATTATCTTTATGTTTTGAAGGTGTCACGTAGTTATGGGTAGTGACCTGGGCTCTAGACCTAAAAAAGTGGCTCAAATCCCGGGGATGCAAGCACAACACTGGGTAGAAAAGTCCCTGAACATTGACATACCATGTCGTGGGAATGCCCAAATCCTTCTGGACACATGCATGCCATATCAAGGGAGTGTCTCAGTGTTTAATGGTCTAAAAATTTAGTGGGACCCAAGGGCTAGTTACCTAAGATGTTGGGATGGTTCCTGGGAGTCTTGTTGCTGATGTGAAAGTTTTGAATGGTGTGTTTCCATCGGTTATATTTCCTTAAGGTCACCTAGGAGGTTGAAGCCCATCGTAGTAGCCTATTGTCACATGTTTACCAAGTTGGATGGTTACTTGGGTAAATGTGGGAGGAGGGAGTTACAGAGTGGTATCACAGCATGGTTCACCCCTCGGACTGGATGGACGGTTTGTTGGTCATGAATTCATGTCGATTGCATATGTGTTCCTTATGCTTGTTGCATTTGCATGGTGTTGATCTTGGTTGTAGTGATGATGCCATGTGGAGGCTGATGATGTTGTTGTTGGGATTCTTTAGTCATGAATGCATGTCATTTGTATATGCAATTGTTATGCATGTCAGTGTCCATATGTTATTATGCATGCATTGTCATGGTTATAGTTATAAATGCATTGTTGGTCAAACATGCATTGTGAGGTCAATGCATCCATTTTAGGTCATCATGATGTTTTTGGTTGTTATGATGTTGATATGTTGGCGAAGATAGAGTAGGAGATGTATATCACCAAAGTAAGATTGTAGCACTAAACTTCAGGGTAAGAGAAGATCGTCATACAACTATGGATGGTGGGCATGCAACTATGTGGTTAATGGTTGTTATAATAATTTGGGTTACTTTGATAATTGTCATTTTATTTTTGTTATGGTTACATGTATGATAAATTCTAGTTGATTAGTGTAGACATATGCACATGTGTCATATAGTCATGAATGATAATAAATTGTTGTTGTATACATTATGTTCATATGCATGATGGTTATGTTCATTGCATAGAAGATCTCAACGTTACATGTATCATGATAACCTAGATTGGTCTAGGCTAATGATTATGGTTATGGTATTTAGGTATGAGTCGACTTATTTTTGATAGTATGTTGTACTAATCTACGCTGACTGTTCATATGTGATTGCTATGCATGAATGACAATTATTTATGATCTTATGACGTGAACATGTTAGCTAGTTACTGTTACGGATATCATGACCTTATTTATGTTTGAGTTGATATGTTGTGAAGTTATATTGTGTTAATCTAGATTGATTTTGTAGATAAGATAGCCTCCCTTGAGATACATTAAGGTATACGTTTTCTTATGTCATCTATCTAGTGTTTGAATGTTTGACTATGTCATTTATTTGGTGTTTGAGTCTTTGTTTTATATTTTGTCATCTATCATTTGTCTAAATGTTTGATTACTTGAAGGATATGAGTATGTATCTATAATATCTATTTATGAAATGATCTTGTTTTAGGATGGTTATACTAACACATGTGTGTTGAGAGAGTTGATATGTACTTGATTGTAAGTAGCTGATAGTTGTAGCATTATGTATTATGTTTAATGATGATGAGTTGACTATGTATTATGACATTAGCCTTGGTAAAGGTTGATTTCAAATTAATATACATGGTGTCTTTATCTTTGGAACATGAGACTGACATGTGTGAGCAGTTGTCGGACAACATGCTTGGTATTAGATTAACAAGGTAATATTTAATGTGTTATATAACTAACAATTGTTTGATGTGATAGTGCATAATAAGACTCTAATTCAACAAAGTAAAAGGTAAAAGAAATGAATTGGGAAAGAATTCCTTTGGCAATGTTTGGAAACCCTAATTCCAAATGAATGAGTGCTTTGCATACAAGAAGTTTTCTTAACCTTGACTTTGTCTGACATTATGTGGATATATGATATATTCATGAACATGTGTTTGATAGGTATAACGACTAGTTTCCAAATATAGTTGGACTCATCAAGGAATTGGAGTTCTTTGAGAGGTGTACATGTTCAGTTACAAGACAACATGCTTGGCACAACAAGGTCAATTAACTAGTGTATTGTTATGTTTATTTATTCATTGATAGTTATCTGTTCGTGGAAATAAGATGTAGGCGATTGCATGGAAAAGAGTTTGCCATGAAATTATGAAGAAGGCTCAAGTTGAGCTGTCCTTTGGAAGCACTGCGAACCACGGGATTGAATCATGGTGTCTATTGAGAGTCTTGTGATTTTGATTCTTTGTGCTTTGTTTGCACTTGATTTAGAATTTTGTTTGTGTCTTATGCATGGTCATGCCACTTTGGTTGTGGTGTCATATTGTTGTTCATTTTCATGTTTTATTCTTGTTTTGTTCTTGTTCCTTCCTTTTATGTTTTTTAGGGTCCTAGGAATTGATTGGGAAGAAGGAAGTTAATGGAGCTCGAGAGAGATGAATGAAACCCATTAGGTAATGTAAGTCCCGAATGAAGCTCAGTGCATGAGTAAGGGAAGTTGAAGGTAAGAGTATGAAAGTTGGTTGAGTTGGTTGGGGCCACTAGTGTAAATGGATGGTGGCAAGACAATCATGAGAAAGATAATAGTAAAGGTAAAGTGAATGGATGTGAGTCCTCTGATTCCTTGGCTATGATGGTAAAAATTGTTCTCAATGGTGTGCATGTTATTCATGGATAAATGGATTTCTCTTAACCTTGACCTTATGATATATGGCAATTATGTTGTGATCATGATTATGTTGATGTCTATATATGTGTACATGTATGTATGTATGTATGTCATGTCTGATAGCGTCATCATGTATTGGGATTGTTTTTATGCTAATGTTTATATGTATATATGTATGTATGTATGTCGTTGTCTAAAAGGATCATGATTATTTTATGTTATGTTTATCTATTTATTATATAATATATATATATATATATATATAGTATATATATATTATATATATATATAGTATATAATATGCATACCATTGTCTGACAAGGTTGTCAAAGATCATTCTTGTGTTCGAATGATTTCCTATGTAGGTGAGTGGCATGACGAGGTTCCTGGTTTATGAGGAATCAAGTGGGAAGAGTATTCATGACAAATATATGAGGTAAGTATAATGTGGATATGGAATGATATTGTATGATTATATTATGCCTATGCTTATGTTATGACAGGTAACTCTGAGGGATGCATCAACTGAATGAAAGTAGTGATATCCACAGCATGCTAGGATATGCATGGATGGTGGAGAGACAATAGAAGAAGGGTTTCTTGGTAGAGACAGTGTGGTTTTGGATGTGCAATACTAGTATTGTGTATATGATGTGCTTGTTGCATATTCAGTGATTGTACCTATGGTGATGTGGACATGTCATATATGTATTATTGTCTACACATTATGTTTTCTGCATGTTGTATGTATGGTGTTGTGTGTACATTTCATATGCAGTGTTAGATATAGATGGTGTTATGTACAAGTTAGATATGCAGTGTTGTGTACATATTGTACTGAGCGCATGATGGATATGAGGTGTTGTGTGCATATGGTGTTGTGTGCATGTTGGATTTGTAGTGTTGTCTACATAGGGTGCTATGTACGTGTTGTATATGCAGTGCTATGTACATATGGTGTTGTATGCATGTTTTACATATGGTGCTATGTACATATGGTGTTTTGTGCATGATTGTACAAGTGGTTTCGTGAGCATGTGGTGTCGTGTACATGTTGTGCATGTGATTTTGTGTTTAGGTGGTGTTGTGTACATGTGCATGTGGTGTTGTCTGCGTCTAGAATTGTGTACACATTTTACAAATGATACGATGTATATGTGGCATTGTGTATACATTGTGTAGGTGGTGTCGTGTACATATGATGATGTACACATGTTGTGTAGGTGGTGCTCTGTACAGGTGGTATTATGTACATGTTGTACATATGGTAATAGTGTACATGTGGTATTGTGTGCATGTCGTACATGTTGTCTTGTGGGCATGCGGTACTATCTATGTGTATTGTTTAGTTGTGGTATCATGACATGTGTACTCATCGTGTTGTGCTCTATGTAGTACATGTATTGTGTTGTGTTGTACACCAGGTGTAGGTACATATATTGTGTGGTGTCGCACATTGTGTGTGAATGTATGTGTTGTGATTTACATTGTGTATATGTGCATGATTGAAGAAAAGAAAAGGGCACTGGGTGTTGTTTGGGTGTGGAAACTGATCCAGTGTGTGTACAAAAAGAACAAAGGCAGAAGTAATGATTGATGAAGGATAAGTATCGATATTTTATTTCAATTTTATTATGCATGTGAGATATGATTCTGACATGTGATTTATGATTATGGTCTATGATGATTTCATGTGATTCATGATTTTAATTTATGATGGTTGAGTTTGAGCTAGGTGGTTGTGATATGCTTTTTCATGATGATTGGATCAACAATCAGTTTAACTTGTTGTGACAGGGAGTAGACAATATTGCAAGTGTACCTTATTGATGAGCTACCAATGAGGAAATGTCTTGTTGGGTGGTTGAAACCAACTGTAAGAATTAGTAGCAGTAGTGAAAGGAATTGGAACATGTAGAAATATGTTGGTAAAGCATTTAAGAGGAGGGCCATTTTGGGACACTAGTGCCCAATAATGTCCATTGATTTCCATTAGCATGCTATGACTAGTTTGATGGTTTTGAGACAGGTATATGCCTTGGTTATTCAACCTTCTGATGTAAGGAAGCCTTTCCAAGGGATGGATCATCCAGGATAGGGGATGTCAAGGAGCTTAGAAGGTGAGTGATTACACGTAAGGGGTGGCCAGATTACCCGAGGGACTGTGTAGCATAAAAGGGAAGGCCGAGGATGGATTTGTTTTGGTCATTATTATTTCTAGATGGAATCAAATGCACATTTGGAGTATGCCTTGGAACAATGAGTGGGTAACTGTTTACTGAGAGAACAAGTGGTGCAGGATCATAACGCTGGACATTGGATGCATATTTGACCTTGCATTAGATTCTGGACTTCTTAGGAAGGAGGTGAATCCTGGTATTACATTGAGCATGGAGGTGTGAGCCTCTAGATTCCCTTGTTGTGGATGCAAGCATCGTATCCTTTTACTTGTTGGTTGATAAAATGCGCATATGTGTATATGTGTGTATTATTGTAAATATTGTATCGAGATGGATTTGTATAGATCCATATGCAATATGATTATTTGTTGGGTGAAGCAAATATGTATGTGTGTATATGTGGTTATTATTGTAAATACCACAATGAGTTTTGTTATAAAGCTCTAGTAAACGGTATGTTTCTCATGTTTTAGCATATAGCCATTGTAAATATTGCAATGAACTATGTTATAAAGCTCCATAGGTAGTATGTTTTGTTTTCAACAATCTTTTTGGTTATAGGTGTCATTGAACACTGAGGACGGTGTTCCGCCAAGGTAGGGGGGGTTCTGTAATAGCCCTAGTTAAAAATCCATGTAAACATATATAAGACCACAGTCATGGGACACGTATTCCAAGCTGAATGTTGGGTAAAACATCCTAGTGGGTGATTATTTCTCTTGATCAGTTATGCATTTTTCTACTTGATGTTGCTCTTGAATTCAATTATGCTTCCGCTTAATGTTTTGTAGAAGTAGAACAAGTATTATGCTTTAGGACATTGCACGTATCGGTTTGTTCTACAGGTGAAATTTCTACACCAATGACAGTTCATAATCAAGAGACCACATGCATGTGCCATGCATGCCAAGACTAGAAATGAAACCATGCATGCAACTTGAAACCTGCAAATAAATATAGTTGTAGTTATTGATCCCGCTATCCCCTTGTGCTTTCTTACTTTCCTTTGCCTCTTTTTCCAAATCCTAGCATGCCACACTCCTCCAAGAGTCTTCCAAAAAAACTCTAAGTGTCCAATAGTATGAGAGAGAGAATAGAGAGAGCTCCAAAACGGAACTCACAAAAGGTTACCAACTGATCCTCAGAATCCTTTTTATCAATGAGGACTCTATTTTCTTCAATTTTCAGTATTTTCCTGTAGTTTCCTCCTCACATGCAACTTGTGATATTCACCTTCCCTTTCTCCTATTTTCCATTATTTTCATAAATAAATTTCAAATAATGCCTCTTTCCTTTCCAAATCCTTTACCACTTCCTTTTCTAATTTTATTAGTCATTAATAAACTGAAGTTACACCCCATTAAGATGTTTTTCCCACCATTCAACTTGGAATATGTGTCCCATGACTATGGTCTTATATACTTTTACATGAATTTTTAACTAGGATTGTTACAGAACCCTAACATCATCCTGAGTGTTCAATGACACCTACAAACCAAGCGACCTCTGAAAACAAAACATACTGCTCATGGAGCTTTATAGCACAACCCATTGCAGTATTTACAATGACATCCTGTTGAACACATGACAATCATACCATTTACTGGAGCTTTATAACGCAACTCATTATAGTATTTACAAAAACAACCACCTATACTCTTATACACATTTGCTTCAACCAACAAATAATCATATTGTCTATGAAGCTTTATAAATCCAACTCGATACAATATTTACAATAATATACACAAATGCACATTTTCTCTAACCAACAAATAAAAGGATACGATGTCTGTATCAACAATAAGGGAATCCATAGGCTCACACCTCCACCCTCAAAGTAGTACCAGGATTCACCTCCTTTCCAAGAAGTCCAAAATCTATTGCCAAAGTAAAAAATGCATCCAATATACAACGTTACAATCCTGTGCCATTTTTCCTCTTAGTGAATTGTTACCAACTCATTGTTTTAGGGCACATTCCCCAATGTGAATTTGATTCCACCTAGAAATGCTAATGACCAAAACAAATACATCCCTGCCCTTCCCTTCTTTGCTACACTGTCCCACAGGAAATCTTGTCACCCCCTTTCATGCAGTCACACATCTTCTTATTTCTATTGGCACCCCCATCACGGGTAGTCCATCCCTTAGCAAGATTTCCTCACATCGAAAGGTCTAAAAACCAAGGTATATACCTACCTCAAAAACATCATATCAGTCATAATATGTTGATGTAAATCAACGGACACTATTGGGTACCAATGTCACACAATGGCCCTGCTCCTCAAGTGATTTTCCAATATACTACTACCTGTTTCAACTCCTTTCACTAGCGCTGCTAATTCTTGAAGTCAGTTTCAATCATCCAACTGGGAATTTTCATGCTTTCATGTACCAAGAAAATAATTTCAATTAGACTCAAAATCAATTGAAATAAATTCAAATCATACCTCATTGGTGGTCCATACACAAGGTACACTCACAATTTTGTTTACTTCCTATCACAACAAGTCAAACTAATTGTTTGATCAAATCATGATGTATAAACATATCACATCGGGTTAGCTCAAAACACAACCATCATAGATCCAAATCATGAATCAAATACAATCATCAACCATAATCATAAATCACATGTAACTATCATAAGTTAGAATCATAGATCACATGCATAATAAAACATAAATAAAATACTAATAATTATCCTTTAATCGGTCCTTCACTTCTACCTTTATCCTTTTTCCTATTCGTGCACCCAACAAACACCCAGTTCCTTTTTCTTATATTCAATCGCGTACACATACACAATGTACATCACAACACATACATCCACACACAACATAGGACACCACACAATGCATACACCTACACCTAATATACATCATGACACATACACGTATACCAGGTGTACAACAAAAAATAATACATACTCCTACATATGGTGTACAACAAAATACAATACGAACACTACATAGAGTACAAAAAAAACAAATACACATGCCATGATACGAGAACTACATAATGCACATACATAGTACCACATGTTTTCCAACACAACATGTACGACATGCACACAATACCACATGTACAACAGTACCATATGTACAACATATACACAGTACCACATGTACACAACACCACCTACACAACATGTGCACAGCATCACCTGTATACTACACCACTTGCACAATGTGTACACAATGCCACATGTACACTGCACCACATGTACAATGTGTAGACAATACCACATGTACATAGCACCACATGTACATAGAACCACCTCCACATAGTACCACATGTACATGTACACAACACCACATGCACACAACATCACATGTACAATCATGCACACAACACCATATGTACACAACACAACATATCCAACATGTGCACAACACCATATGCACACAACACCACATATCCATCATGTGCATAGTACAATATGTACACAACAGTGCATATCCGACATGTACATAACACGATTTATACCCAACATTGCATATGCAATAAACACACAACACCATATATACAATAGGCACGTAACATCATATGTACACAATACTACATATGCTACATGTACACAACACCAGTACTACACATACTAAGACTGCACTATATCTTACAAGCAACTTTACTTCTAATACCTTATATGTTCTTGCCACAACATGTTGCAGATCACACTGTTTTCATTCTGTTGATGTATCTTTCAGATTACCTGTCATAACATAAACCTGGACAAAGCTTAAGCATACAATATCAAATCATATTCACATGATACTAGCCTCATAGATTTGTGAAGGTTACACTTCCCACATGATTCCTCATAAACTAAGGACCTCTTTGTAACAACCCTGGTTAAAAATCCATTTAAAAATATATAGGACCACGGTCATGGAACACGTATTTCCAAGATGAATGTTGGGTAAAACATCCTAGTGCGTGTTCATTTGGTTTATTATGGCTAAGGAAATTGGCAAAGAAGTGTTTAAGGCTTTGGAAAGGAAAAATGTAAATTTTTGCACATTTATTTATGAAAATAATGGAAATTATGAGAACAGGAAGGTGAAAGGTCACAGGTTGTATGTGCAGAGGAATTGGAGGGAAATAATGGAAAATAAAGAAAATAGAGGCCTAATTGATAAAAAGGATTCTAAGGATCAATTTGTAACATTTTTGTTAGTTCAATTTTGGAGCTCTCTCAATATTATCTCTCTCTCACTCACTCTTGGACACTTGGAGTTTTCTTAGAGCACTTTGGCTTTGGATCAAGAAAGGCAAAGAAGGAAACAGGAAGGAAGGAGCAAGAGAGGAAGAGCAGGATCAAGAAACTATAGCAGGATTCTTTGCAGGTATCAATTGGCATGTGTATTTTCCTTGCTATATTTGGCATGCATGTCATTGCATGTGGTTCTTTGTTGTTATGGCATGGGTTTTTCTAGGTGTGACAGTGTTTTCAGACTAGCATTTCCATTTTCAGATAGCCATGGTATGATGGAGTTCTCATTTTTTAGTTTAGCTAGATTTGCAGTTGGATTCGACGCTGAGTGAAGTGGATCTCAAAATCATAGAACACATGGACTAGTAACCCCTGAACCAGACTATGGATTGTGGTAAAGCCATATTTTGTGTTACTTTAGTGGGCCTAGGACTCCTCGACCAATGAATGGCATAATATATGATAAATCCTAGAGGTGGTTTCCCTTGATTAGGTCTAATAATCCTTGCTGGTGAATTTAAAGATATATGGTAAATCCTAGAGGGTGTAGTCTCAGTTTAGGTCCTAGTAATCCCTGGATCATACTGTGGATTGTGGTAAAGCCTAAGAGACTAGGAGACAAGAAAATTCCTCACGATGTAAGTGGAGAAATCTAGTGGCATCCATGGTTGTTTTGGCCTAGTACTCTGGTCGAGATCATGGTAAATCCTCTAATTATATTTGTATTGTGTTGGCCTAGTGATCCAGGACGGATTACGATAAAGCCCGGTTTCTATTGATGAGGGTGAGGTGGTTTAGCCTTGATATGCACTGGTTGGTTATTCACTGAGATCAAGACTAACTGACACGTCCTTCAAGTCTGGATCTGCTATTAGATCTACCCATGCCTACCTTTATTCATGACTTTATCAATCTGGATAGACAGCTCATGCTCGGTAATTCCAAAATAGACGGGCCACTTAATCTTTCTCAATTTACCATCCCCACATAGCAAGGTGTCTTCTCCCAGTACCTGGAAAAAAGCCTTAAATAGACAAGCTTCTTAATATTAGTCCTATTAGTCCCGCCTGGAAGCCGTCCTATGGACACTTGTTACTTTTAGTATTAGCCTTGGTCCTGGGAGCAAGCATTTTGAGACTATCTTAGTCTAGGATTAGTCCCCACCTGGAGCCCCCCCATGGACACTAGCTTCTTTAGTCGCCTTCGTGAGACTATGACACCGTGAGATTGTGGAAAGATAGGATCTATTGGGGAATAGTCATGTTTAAGGTGTTATCCTTCTTATCCAATCAGTTGGGGAAGGATGTGTGAAAGCTCATGAACCGTTGTGTGAACCCCTGTGTTCACTTGCCTCATGAACCAAGCATGTATCACTAAATGGCGTTCACCCCTATGTAACGTCTCTTTTTCCTCTTGATCTTCTACCCCTTGATATTTCATGTATAAGGTCACTTTGCTAATCGTAGCTATAAGGTAACCTCCTGAACCAAGTGGTGGGGTTAGGAGTAGCTAGCTATCATTAATCGAAGCTATTGGAAGATCTCAAATCAGATCTATAAGGTTGAAAATACATAAGAAAGAAGGATTACTTTTGAATTTATGAAAGGTAAAATATTAGCTATTCCATTCCTTATGAATTCTGGCCTAGGAGAGCATTGCCTTACTCTGCCTTAGGATCTGCCCCCTCGGTCAAACTATTAAGTATCTATGGTGGCCATGGAAAGGCCTTTTGGTTTGAGACCCACATTCATGCTTAGAATATGGCATGAGGGTGAACGGTTTAAGAGAGAACTGGCTGATCCATTCTATGGTTTGGTTAAACGTGGTAGTCCCATCCTAGGTTGGATTTTGAATTCATTAATAAGAGGTTCTCTCCTTGATATCTTATGTATAAATTTATTGGTTTATATGTGGATTCTATGGCTGATGTATCCTTGATTTTTTGTTGTTATTATGTTGGTTAAAAGCATGTATTATGACAGTGATGATGTATGGCTCTCATCATGCTTTTATTTGTAAATGAATGAACAATGTATCTATGACCTAATATAAGATAATGCAACTAATGATATAAGGGAACAATGCTTTGTAGCGATTCTCAGATAAGTATGAGACCTCTATGCTCAAATATGTTATTTACTCCTATAGGTTACATATTTGTGATATGTTTGATGAAATTCTTGTCATGGTTACTATGGGTCCATTCAAGCCCTTGTTCAAGTAATTTCATCTGTATCATCATTCCACTATTATCTTTATGTTTTGAAGGTGTCACTTAGTTATGGGTAGTGACCTAGGCTCTAGACCTAAAAAAGTGGCTCAAATCCCATGGATGCAAGCACAACACTGGGTAGAAAAGTCCCTGAACATTGACATACCATGTTGTGGGAATGCCCAAATCCTTCTAGAAACATGCATCCCCATATCAAGGAAGCGCCTCAGCATTTAATGGTCTAAAAATACAGTGGGACCCAAGGGCTAGTTACCTAAGAGGTTGGGATGGTTCCTGGGAGTCTTGTTGCTAATGTGAAAGTTTTGTATGGTGTGTTTCCATCGGTTATATTTCCTTAAGGTCACCTAGGAGGTTGAAGCCCATCGTAGTAGCCTATTGTCACATGTTTACCCCAGTTGGATGGTTACCTGGGTAGATGTGGGATGAGGGAGTTATAGAGTGGTATCAAAGCGTGGTTCACCCCCTGGTCTGGATGGACGGTTTGTTGGTCATGAATTCATGTCGATTGCATATGTGTTCCTTATGCTTGTTGCATTTTCATGGTGTTGATCTTGGTTGTAATGATGACGCCATGTGGAGGTTGATGATGTTGTTGTTGGGATTCTTTAGTCATGAATGCATGTCATTTGTATATGCAATTGTTATGCATGTCAGTGTCCATACATTATTATGCATGCATTGTCATGGTTATAGTTATAAATGCATTGTCGGTCAAACATGCATTGTGAGGTCATTGCATCCATTTTAGGTCATCATGATGTTGTTGGTTGTTATGATGTTGATATGTTGGCTGAGATAGAGTAGGAGATGTATATCACCAAAGTAAGATTGTAACACTAAAATTAGGGGTAAGAGAAGATCGTCATACAACTATGTATGGTGGGAATGCAACTATGTGGTTAATGGTTGTTATAATAATTTGGGTTAGTTCGATACTTGTCATTTTATTTTTGTTATTGTTACATGTATTATAAATGCTAGTTGATTAGTGTAGACATATGCACATGTGTCATATAGTCATGAATGATAATAACTTGTTGTTGTATGCATTATATTCATATGCATGATGGTTATGTTCACTGCATAGAAGATCTCAATGTTACATGTATCATGCTAAACTAGATTGGTCTAGGAAAATGATTATGGTTACGGTATTTAGGTATGAGTCGACTTATTTTTGATAGTATGTTGTACTAATCTACATAGACTGTTCATATGTGATTGCTATGCATGAATGACAATTATTTATGATCTTATGACGTGAACATGTTAGCTAGTTAATGTTACAGATATCATGACCTTATTTATGTTTGAGTTGATATGTTGTGAAGTTATATTGTGTTAATCTAGATTGATTTTGTAGATAAGATAGCCTCCCTTGAGATACATTAAGGTATGAGTTTTCTTATGTCATCTATTTGGTGTTTGAATGTTTGACTATGTCATTTATTTGGTGTTTGAGTCTTTATTTTATATTATGTTGTTTATCTTTTGTCTAGATGTTTGATTACTTGAAGGATATGAGTATGTGTCTATAATATTTATTTATGAAATGATCTTGTTTTAAGATGGTTATACTAACACATGTGTGTTGAGATAGTTGATATGTACTTGATTGTAAGTAGGTGATAGTTGTAGCATTATGTATTATGTCTAATGACTATGAGTTGACTATGGATTATGACATTAGTCTTGGTAAAGGTTGATTTCAAATTAATATACATGGTGTCTTTATCTTTGGAACATGAGACTGACATGTGTGAGCAGTTGTCGGACAACATGCTTGGTATTAGATTAACAAGGTAATATTTAATGTGTTATATAACTAACAATTGTTTGATGTGACAGTGCATAGTATGACTCTATTGCAACAAAGTAAAAGGTAAAAGAAATGAATTGGGAAAGAATTCCTTTGGCAATGTTTGGAAACCCTAATTCCAAATGAATGAGTGCTTTGCATACAAGACGTTTTCTTAACCTTGACTTTGTCTAACATTATGTGGATATATGATATATTCATGAACATGTGTTTGACATGTATAACGACTAGTTCCCAGATATGGTTGGACTCATCAAGGAATTGGAGTTCCTTGAGAGGTGTACATGTTTAGTTCCAAGACAACATGCTTGGCACAACAACGTCAATTCTGGTGTATTGTTATGTTTATTTATTCATTGACAGTTATGTGTTTGTGGAAATAAGATGTAGGCGATTGCATGGAAAAGAGTCTGCCATGGAATTTTGAAGAAGGCTCAAGCTGAGCTATCCTTTGGAAGCACTGCAAACCATGGGATTGAATCATGGTGTCTATTGAGAGTCTTGTGATTTTGACTCTTTGTGCTTTGTTTGCACTTGATTTAGAATTTTGTTTGTGTCTTATGCACGGTCATGCCACTTTGGTTTTGGTGTCATATTGTTATTGATTTTCATGTTTTCTTCCTGTTTTGTTCTTTTTCTTGCCTTTTATGTTTTTTAGGGTCTTGGGAATTGATTGGGAAGAACGAAGTTAATGGAGCTTAGGAGAGCTGAATGAAACCCATTAGGTAATGTAAGTCCCGAATGAAGCTCGGTGCATGAGCAAAGGGAAGTTGAAGGTAAGAGTATGAAAGTCGGTTGAGTTGGTTGGGGCCATTAGTGTAAATGGATGGTGGCAGGACAATCATGAGAAATATAATAAATAGTAAAGGTAAAGTGAATGGATGTGAGGCATCTGAATCCTTGGCTATGATGGTAACAATTGTTATCAATGGTGTGCATGTTATGCATGGATAAATGGATTTCTCTTAACCTTGATCTTATGATATATGGCAATTATGTTGTGATCATGATTATGTTGATGTCTATATATGTGTACCTGTATGTATGTATGTATGTCATGTCTTATAGGGTCATCATGTATTTGGAT
This sequence comes from Pinus taeda, assembly GCA_000404065.3. NCBI lineage: Eukaryota > Viridiplantae > Streptophyta > Pinopsida > Pinales > Pinaceae > Pinus > Pinus taeda. The sequence continues at coordinate 68,793 of APFE031658609.1, read as the reverse complement.
TGTTTTTATGCTAATGTTTATATGTATATATGTATGTATGTATGTCGTTGTCTAAAAGGATCATGATTGTTTTATGTTAATGTTTATATATATATACCATTGTCTGACAAGGTTTTCAAATATCGTTCTTGTGTAGGAATGATTGCTTATGTACGTGAGTGGCATGACGAGGTTCCTAGTTTATGAGGAATCAAGTGGGAAGAGTATTCACGATAAATATATGAAGTAAGTATCATGTGGATATGAAATGATATTGTATGCTTGTATTATGCCTATGTTTATGTTATGACAAGTAACTTTGAGGGATACTTCAACTGAATGAAATTAGTGATATCCACGGCATGCTAGGATATGCATGGATGGTGGAGAGATAATAGAAGAAGGGTTTCTTGGTAGAGACAGTGTGGTTTTGGATGTGAAATACTAGTATTGTGTATATGATGTGCTTGTTGCATATTCAGTGATTGTACCTATGGTGATGTGGACATGTAATATATGTATTATTGTGTACACATTATGCTGTGTGCATGTTGTATGTATGGTGTTGTGTGTACATTGCATATGTAGTGTTAGATATAGATGGTGTTATGTACAAGTCAGATATGTGGTGTTGTGTACATATTGTACTGAGCGCATGATGGATATGAGGTGTTGTGTGCATATGGTGTTGTGTGCATGTTGGATCTATAGTGTTGTCTACATAGGGTGCTATGCACATGTTGTATATGCAGTGCTATGTACATATGGTGTTGTATGCATGTTGTACATATGGTGTTGTGTGCATGATTGTATAAGTGGTTTCGTGAGCATGTGGTGTCGTGTACATGTTTTGCATGTGATTTTGTGTTTAGGTGGTGTTGTGTACATGTGGTGTTTTGTACATGTGCATGTGGTGTTGTCTATGTCTGGCATTGTGTACACATTTTAAAATTGATATGATGTATATGTGGCATTGTGTATACATTGTGTAGGTGGTGTCCTGTACATATGATGATGTACACATATTGTGTAGGTGGTGCTTTGTAGAAGTGGTATTGTGTACATGTTGTACATATGGTAATAGTGTACATGTGGTATTGTGTGCATGTCGTACATGTTGTCTTGCGGGCATGTGGAACTATCTATGTGTATTGCTTAGTTGTGGTGTCGCACATTATGTGTGAATGTATGTGTTGTGATGTACATTGTGTATATGTGCATCATTGAAGAAAAGAAAAAGGCACTGGGTGTTGTTTCGGTGTGGAAACTGATCCAGTGTGTGTACAGAAAGAACAATGGAAGAAGTAAAGATCGATGAAGGATAAGTATATATATTTTATTTCAATTTTATTATGCATGTGCTATATGATTTTGACTTGTGATGGTTACATGTGATTTATGGTTATGGTCTATGATGATTTTATGTGATTCATGATTTTAATTTATGATGGTTGAGTTTGAGCTAGGTGGATATGATATGCTTGTTCATGATGATTGGATCAACAATCAGTTTAACTTGTTGTGATAGGTAGTAAACGAGATTGCAAGTGTACCTTATTAATGAGCTACCAATGAGGAAATGTCTTGTTGGGTGGTTGAAACCAACTGTAAGAATTAGTAGTAGTAGTGAAAGGAATTGGAACATGTAGAAATATGTTGGTAAAGCATTCAAGAGGAGGGCCATTTTGGGACACTAGTGCCCAATAATGTCCATTGATTTCCAAGAGCATGCTATGACTAGTTTGATGGTTTTGAGACAGGTATATGCCTTGGTTATTCAACCTTCTGATGTAAGGAAGCCTTACCAAGGGATGGATTGTCCGGGATAGGGGATGTCAGGGAGCTTGGAAGGTGAGTGATTACACGTAAGGGGTGACCAGATTACTCGAGGGACTGTGTAGCATAGAAAGGAAGGCTGAGGATGGATTTGTTTTAGTCATTATTATTTCTAGATGGAATCAAATGCACATTAGGAGTGTGCCCTGGAACAATGAGTGGGTAATTGTTCACTAAGAGAACAAGTGGTGCAAGATCATAACGTTGGACATTGGATGCAAATTTGACCTTGCATTAGATTCTGGACTTCCTAGGAAGGAGGTGAATCCTAGTATTACATTGAGCATGGAGGAGTGAGCCTCTAGATTCCCTTGTTGGGGATGCAAACATCGTATCCTTTTATTTGTTAGTTGATAAAATGTGCATATGTGTATATGTGTGTTTTATTGTAAATATTGTATCGAGATGGATTTGTATAGATCCATATGCAATATAATTATTTGTTGGGTGAAGCAAATATGTATGTGTGTATATGTGGTTATTATTGTAAATACCACAATGAGTTTTGTTATAAAGCTCTAGTAAACGGTATGTTTCTCATGTTTTAGCATATCACCATTGTAAATATTGCAATGAACTATGTTATAAAGCTCCATAGGTAGTATGTTTTGTTTTCAACAATCTTGTTGGTTATAGGTGTCATTGAACATTGAGGACGGTGTTCCCCCAAGGCGGGGGGTTCTGTAATATCCCTAGTTAAAAATCCATGTAAACATATATAAGACCATGGTGATGGGACATGTATTCCAAGTTGAATGTTGGGTAAAACATCCTAGTGGGTGTTCATTTGGTTTATTAGGGTTAAGGAAATTGGAAAAGGAAATGACTATGGCTTTGGAAAGGAAGAATGACATTTTTGGCACATTTATTTATGAAAATAATGGAAATTAGGAGAAAAGTGAGGTGAAAGGTCACAGATTTCATGTGAGGAGAAAATTTAAAGAAAATAATGGAAAATGAAGAAAGTAGAGGCCTAATTGATAAAAAGGATTTTGAGGGTCAGTTTGTAACCATTTTATTAGTTCAATTTTGGAGCTCACTCATTATTCTCTCTCTCTCTCTCACTCTTGGACACTTATATTTTTCCTGGAGCACTTTGGCATTGGGTCAAGAAAGGAAAAGAAGGAAAGAGGAAGGAATATCAAGATCAAGAAGCTACAACGGGATTCTTTGTAGGTATCGATTTGTGTGTGTGTTTTCCTTGTTATATTTGGAATGCATGTTATTGCATGTGGTGCTTTGTTGTTATGGCATGGGTTTTTCTAGGTGTGATAGTGCCTTCATCATAGCCTTTCCATTTCCAGATATCCATGGTGTGATGGGGTTCTCATGTTTTGATTGAGATGGATTTCCAGATGGATTCAAAGCTGAGTGAGGTGGATCTTTGAACGATAGAACACATGGCATAGTAACCCATGAACCTGACTATGGGTTGAGGTAAAGATGGATTTTATGTTGCCTTGATGGGCCTAGAAATCCTAAACCATTGAGTGGAGGTATATAGGGTAAATCTTAGAGGTGGTTTCCCTTGATTAGGCTTGAGAATCCTTGCCAGTGAATGTCGAGATATACGGTAAATCCTGGAGGGTGAAGTCTCGGTTTAGGACTTAGTGATCCCTAGATCAGACTGTGGATTGCAATAAATCCTAAGAGACTAATAGATTGGAAAATTCCTCACGGTGTAGGTGGAGAAATATGGTGGCATCCATGCTTGTTTTGGCCTAGTGATCTGGTGGAGATCATAGTAAAGCCTATTATGACATGTGTATTGTGTTAGCCTAGTGATCGAGGATGGATTACAGTAAATCCTAGTTTCTATTGATGAGGGTGAGGTGGTTTAGCCTCTAGATGCCCTAATTGGTTCTTTTAGTTTGAGTCCCACATTCATGCTTGGAATATGGCATGGGGCTAAATGTTTGAAGGGATAATTAGCTCATCCATTCTATGGTCGGGTCGAACATGGTAGTCCCATCCCAAGTTGTATTTTTCATTCATTAATAAGAGGTTCTCTCCTTGACATATTATGTATAAATGTACTAGTTTATATGTGGATTCTATGGCTAATGTATCCTTGATATTTTTGTTGTTATAATGTTGGTTATAAGCATGTTTTATGATAATGATGATGTATATCTCTCATCATGTTTCTATTTGTAAATGAATTAACCATGTATCTATGACCTAATAGATGATAATGCAACTAATGATATAAGGAAACAATGCTTCTTAGTAATTCTCAGATAAGTATGAGACCCTTATGCTCAAATGTGTTGTTTATTCCTATAGATTACATATTTGTGATATGTTTGATGAAATGTCTTTCATGGTTAGTAGGGTCCAGTCAAGCCCTTGCTCAAGTAATTACATGTGTCCACTACTATCTTTTTGTTCTAAAGGTGTCACTTAGTTCTGGGCAATGACCTGGGCTCTGGGCCTCAAAATGTTCCTCCAATATTGCGGACACAAGCACAACACTGGGGAGAAAATTCCCTAGAAGCTAGCATACCATGTTGTGGGAGTGTCTAGAGCCTTTTCGATGCATGCATGCCCATATAATGGTATCCTCCAGGAGTTTAATGGTCTAATACTTCAGTGGGACCCAAGGGTTGGTTACCTGAGAGGTTGGTATGGTTCTTGGGAGTCTTTTTGTTGATGTGGAAGATCTTTATGGTGTGTTTCCTTAGATTCCACTTCCTTAAGGTCACCTATGAGGTTGAATCCCATTGTAGTATCCTTTCGTCACATGTTTACCATGGTTGTCTAGTTACTTGGATAGATGTGTGAGGAGGGAGTTACACCCTTCATGTCATTAACCTGCATACGCAATCATTCCTCAACAAGAATGACCCATAATGACCTTGTCAAACAGTGACATATATACAGATATATATATATATATATATATAAACATCAGCATAAAATAATCATGCCTATCAGACAACGACATACATACACACATATATACATATATAGACATCACCATAATCATAATCACAACATAATTTCCATATATCATCATGGAAAGGTTAATAGATCTTCCTTTATCCATGCAATGCATTCATAGCATTGAGAAAAATAGTTCCCAACGTAGCTAAGGAATTTGATGCCTCGAGTCTATTTACTTTACCTTTTATGTTTCCTTTCTCATGTTCACACTGTCACCATCCATTTACCACAATGGACCCAAACCAATCCATCTGGATGTCATACTGTTACCTTCATTTTCCCTTATACATGCATCAAGATTCATCCAGTTATTACATTACATGTTGGGTTTCATCCAACTCTTCCCGAAGTCCATTAACATCCCTCTTTCCCAACCAATTTGTAATACCCACAAAACATGAAAGGAAAGAACAAGACAAACAAGAAAAGACCATGAAAACCAATACAATACAACACCACAAACAAATTGTCATGGCCATGCACCAATCATACACAAAACTGAAAACCAAGCACAAACAAATCACAAAAGACCAAAACCATAAAGCTAGAAACAAACACCATGACTTAATGCCCATGGGTTCCTAATGCTTCCGAGGGAAAGCTCAACCTGAGCCTTCTTCAATATTTCATAGAAGTCTCTTTCTCCATGCAATTCCTTGCATCATATTGTCGTAAACACATAACTGACAGTGTATACATAAATATAACAATATATCAAATACCTTACCTTATTGTGCCAAGCACGTTGCCTTGTAACTGAACACATTTATGCCATCTCTCAAGGGGCTCCAATTCCCCAGACAGATCTGGCTATAACCAGACACCAGTCGTTATACCTATCAAATACATGTCCATGAATATAACACATATCCACATAATTTTTGACAAATTAAGTTAATAATACTTCTTATATTCAAAGCATTCATTCGTGTGGAATTATCGTTTCCAAACATAGCCAAAGGAATTCTCACCCAATTCCTTTATTTTATCTTTACCTTGCAACAATCGAGTCTTACTATGTACTGTCACATCACCTAATTGTTAGCTATATAAACAAATCAATTATTACCCTATCGCACTAGTACCAAGCATGTTTCCCTGCTACTACCCACACATTTCAGTCATATGTTCCAAATATCAAGACAACATATCTATTAATTTGAAGTCAGCCTTTACCAAGTCTAACAACCATCTCATACTCAACAATCAACTCACATACATTAGTCATAATAGATAATGATACAACTATCACCTACTTACACTCAAGTACATATCAGTTGTCTCAACACATATGTATTAGTACAACCATCTTAAAACAAGATCACTTTTTCAAGAAATCTTATAGGCGCATATTCATATCATGAAATTAATTAGACATTCAAACAACATATAAACGACATAAGAAAAATCATACCTTAACGGATCTTAGGGGAAGCTACCTTATTTTCACAACCAATCAAGATTAGAACAATATGAATTCACAACACATCAACTCAAGCATAAAAAAGGGCATGATATCCATAGCATTAACTAGCTAACATGTTCACATCATAAGCTCATAAAAAATTGTCATTCCTGCATACATATGCACAGTCAATCTAGATTAGAATGATACATATAACATCAAGATATTGAATGCAATAACCCTAATAATCAATTGAACTAACGTATAACAACAACAAGTTAACATATAACATAATCATAAACAACATATAGCATAATCATTGAGTTAACTATCACATAACAACAACAAGTTAACATATAACATACTCATCAACAACATATAACATAATCATCAAGTTAACTATCATATAAAATCAACAAGTTAACATATAACATACTCATTAACAACTTATAACATAATCATCAAGTTAACTATCATATAAAATCAACAAGTTAACATATAACATACTCATCAACTACTTATAACATAATCATCAAGTTAACTAACATAAAACAACAACAACAATGCATATAACAACAATTTACTACCATGCATGATTATCTGACACGTGCATATGACCACACTAACCAACTAGCATCTATCACACATGTAACCACAACAACAATAAAATGACAAGCATGTACATAACCCTAATTCATATAACAACCAGTAACCAACATACCTACATACCCACTATACAAACCCGTATGATGATTTTCTCTTACTTCAACGTTTGGTGTTGCAACCTCACTTTAATGATCTACATCTCCTACTTTATCTCAACCAACACATCAGCATCATAACACACCAACAAGATCATGATGACCTAAAATGCATACAATGACCTCACGATGCATGTCTGACCTATTATACATGCATAACCATAACCATGACAATGCATTCATAATAACCTATAGACACTGACATGAATAACAAATACATATATAATCAACATGGATTCATGAAAAATACATCCCAACAACAAAATCATCAACTCCTACATGGAAAAAAAAATTGTAACAATGACCACTACCATGCATACATAATAAGCACATATACAACCTACATGCATGCATGACAAACACATTCCGTCGAGCTAGTCCAAGTGTTGAACCATGCTCTGATACCACTCTGTAATGCCCTCCTCCCATGCTTACCCAAGCTTACTAGTCCACTGGGGTAAATATGTGACGAAGAGTTACTATGATATGATTCAACTCCCTAAGTACAGTTAAGGAACTGGTATGATGAACCAACACTTTACAGACCTCCCTCAGTTGAAACAGGACACCTAGAATCCACCCCTCCAGGTGCCCAACCCCTGAGTTAACCTATCCTTTCAATGAATTAATCCCCCAGTCACTCCCATGAAATGGGCATGCATACAACTGAGACCCTCCAGTTGCTCCAACAATGCCTGCAAGGGAGAGATTGCAATCATTTTCAACCAGTTTTGTGCTAGATATTGTGAGATTTAAGCCACTTTTCAGGGCTAGTCTCCAAATAGCTGCCTGGAACTTGATGAGACTTTCCAAGAAAATAAATCACACCAAGGCAAAGCCTCTAACACAAAACTTGATCAAGGACTTGACCTAACCAAGTCCAACCATCACATTCATTTCGTAAACCATATCACAAATATGAAATCTATAGGTTATAACAACATATTTGAGCATAGGGGTATCATACTTATCTGAGAATCGTCAACAAGGATTGATTCCTTATCACATTAGCTTAATTATCACATATTAGGTCACATATCCATTGTTCACTAATTTAAAAATCAAAACATGATGAGATCCGTACATCATCACTGCCATAAAACATGCTCGCAACCAACATATAACCAACAGAAATAGTAAGGATATAACAACCATAAAAACCACATATGAACCAATATATTTACACATAAAATACCAAGAAGAAGGATCCCTTATTAATGAATGCATAGGTTGACCAGGTATGGGACTTCCACGAACCACACAACCATAGACTAGGCTAAATGAATTCTCACTTTCAGCTAGTCACTCTCGTGCCATATTCCAAGCATGAATGTGGAATCTTATGAAACAAATCCAAAAAAAATGAACCAAAGCTTCTAGAGGCCAAACCACCTCAACCCTCAGTCAGACATCACTAGCCATCACTAGATTGGTCTCTACCCCAGCTATCTAGGGATTCAGAGTGTTTTTTCCAACCAGGGCTTCTAGGACTAGTAACTCAACCCACAACTATTGTCGGGCTTCTAGAGCATTTGTCCAACCAAGGCTTTTAGGACTAGCAACTCAACCCACAATTATTATCAGGCTTCTAGAGAATTTTTCCAACTAGGGCTTCCAGGACTAGTAACTCAAACCACCAAGGGCTTCCAGAGCCTTTTTACAACCAAGGCTTCCAGGACTAGTAACTCAACCCAAGCTGTTACAGGGCTTCTATAGCGTTTGTCCAACCAAGGCTTCTAGGAACTAGTAACTCAACCCATAGCCAAAGGAACATGAGAACCAACCAAAAAATAAAAGGAAATAAAACCACAACACCATGACTATCTATAAATGGAAAGGCTAGGAAAAACCATTGTCAATCCAAAAAATTTTATTTGCCAATGGCAGGTCATAACCAAGAAACCACATGCATGTGACATGAATGCCAAAACTAGCAAGGAAATCATGCATGCAACTTGATACTTGCATATAAATCCAATTGTAGCTATTGATTCGGCTGCCCGCATGCACTTTCCTACTTTTCTTTGCCTTATTTCTCCAAAGACACGTATGGAACACTCCTCCAAGAGTGCTCCAAGAAAACTTTAATTGTCCAAGAGTATGAGAGAGAGAACAAAGAGAGCTCCAAAACTGAACTGACAAAAGGTTACAAACTGATCCTTAGAAGCCTTTTTATCAATGAGGCCTCTATTTTCTTCAATTTCCATTATTTTCCTTCATTTTCCTCATCACATGAAACCTATGATATTTCACCTTCCTTTTCTGGAATTTTCCATTATTTTCGTAAATAAATGCCAAATAATGCTTCTTGTCTTTCTAAAGCCTTTACCATTTCCTTTTCCAATTTCCTTAGCCATTAATAAACTAAGGTGACACCCAACTAAGATTTTTTTCCCACTATTCATCTTTGAATATGTGTCCCATGACCATGGTCTTATATATTTTTACATGAATTTTTAACCAGTTTTTTTACAACAACACTCGCTTCAGTTTGTACACATGTGAATCTCTGTTGAAGGTCTCAAATCCTTTTGGTTTCTCAATGTAAACCTCTTCCTAAATCACTCCATTGAGGAATGTTGTCTTCACATCCATATGATGTATCTTCCATCCCATCTACACCGAAAGTTCTAGAATACATCTAATTGAAGAGTACCTTGCTACTAGAGAAAAGGTCTCCTCATAATCAATTCTCTCCACCTGAGAGAACCCTATGGTCACAAATATGGCCTTATGTTTCTCCACACTCCCATCTGTTGTTTTTTTTACCTTGTAAAGCCATCTAGAACTCACCACTGACTTATGTGTTGGTCTTGTGTACACTTCCCAAACATTTTTTATGATAATGGAGTCATACTCCTCCACCATGGCATCAACACATATTGGTTTCTTCATTGTTTCCTTTAATGAAGATAGCTCAATCTCTACACTCTCGCTCATCAGAGCCATGTAGCTAGTGTACTAATCTAGTGACCCTCTCTGCCTGCGTTGTGATGTGGGTGCTCCCACATTATCTCTAGCATCATGCATCAATATGTTAGCTTATATAGTGTGCTTTATTCCATCTCTTGAAGTCTCTGCATGAGTGGGGTCTTCCACTCTCTTCTCCTATGCATGTGGATGCTCCACATCATCATGAGGTTCTTCCTTTGGAGCTAAAATCTCCTCATCTCCATGCAATGGAAGTCTCCATGCAACTGAAGCTACCTCTCAAGAGAACATCTCATGGCCTTCTCTTCATCAAACTTCACGTCTCTACGAACCACTATCAACTTGTGAGATGGAAGCTACACTTGATAGTTTTAAGGTGTATTAGTGTACCCCACAAATATTCCAAAACTCAGTTGTTAGCTCTAGATTTTTCCTTGCATCCTTGGTAACATGACAATAAGCTGATGAACCAAAGATCCTGAAGTGTGCCACATTTGGTTTCACACCTGAAAAAACTTCTTCTAGTATACTCATCCCAAGGATTTGATGAGTACTCTTGTTCTGCACACATTCAATTATGTTGCATGCTTAAGCCCACAAGTGCAACGATAGGCCCATATTATGTAACATATCCCATGCAACACCCAATACTTATGTTCCTTCTTTCAGGCACCCCATTCTGTTGTGGGTTATGGGGTTCTATTGACTCTTGTTGAATGCCTTCTGATGCATAGAATCTCTTGAATTCATTCGACACATATTCTCCACCGTTATCTCTCCTAAGAGCCTTCACTTTCCTGCCATTGTCTTTCTCAACAAGTGCTTTAAATTCCTAATGTACACCCATTGCATGTATCTCTCTGCTTTAGTGCACCCTTAGGAAATCCAGTAGAAATATGTTGCATCTTCGAAGCTCCATAGTGAAGATGGCCCAATCTTTTATGCCATAATTCACCAATGTCTTGGCTCTACACCTTCTCTACTTTTGTGCTCAAAGCAGCACAATCTTCTACTTCCAATTTATAGAGGTTCCACCTGAACTTCGATCTCCTTCACTTATATTGAGGCTATGTGATGAAGGAAAGCCTTTCATTTGCTGAATATCACATCTTAGCCATGGTCCTCCAACATAGCAACTAAAACCAAATTCTTCTTTAGACTTGGAACATACATGACATATTTTAATGTGAGAGGAGAAATAGACTCCCTCTGAAAAGTGATAATACCAATGTCGGTCGCATTATACCTTCCATCATTGTAGAGCTATAAAAAGGGTCTCTTTCACCTCTAGTTACCTCACATTAATATGTCAATCCAGGAACGTCTTGCTATTTCAAAGAGTGTCTCAGTCTAAGGCTTAGAATTTGTCAGAGTAATGCTCGTAGTATAGATTTTAAAACTACAAGAGTAAATTAATGCGTGTCTACAACTTAACTACTTCAAAAGGCTAAATCACACCAAGCAATGCATCAGTCAAAGGTTTGGTAGCAATAACCCATCCTTTTCGTAATTGATGAGAACAGATCTGAGGTCTAGGAGCCAGGTAGTAGATGCTGACACTCACTACAGCCTGAGATCATCCTTAATGAATAGAAATGAAACGACAAGTAAAGAAAATAGCAATGAAATAAAACAACACATCAGTCAAAGGTTCGGTAGCAATAACCCATCCCTTTCATAACTGATGAGAGTAGATCAGAGGTCTGGGAGCCAGGTAGCAGATGCCGATGCTCACTACAGCCTGAGACCATCCTTAACACATAAGAGATGGCAAGTAAATAAAACAGCAAATCAACAATCTTGAAATGGAATAGCAATTGAAATGGAACAACAACTAAAATGGAACAACAATTCAGAAATGGAACAACAAATGAAATTGAACAACAATTCAGAAATGGAATAGCAATTGAAATGGAACAACAACTAAAATGGAATAGCAATTGAAATGGAACAACAATTCAGAAATGGAACAACACTACCTATGGATCCAAGATGAAATAATATTAAAAACCATATAAACACAACGTGCTTAATATGACTCTGTTATTGCTCTAAATAGAAGCATATGATTGCATCTCAAGAAGAAAACAGTAACATCCGAGGATTCAATAACTATGTGAAATCAGAATCTTCAAGATGAATGCTGTAATGCTAAAGCACAATCGCATAAAACTCTGTAATGGAATGACAGTATCCTGTGGAGATTAACCAACACTTAAAGAATTGGTAACATGATGCAGCGCCAATACAAGACTTTTGTTTGCAGGAACGTTAAATGATTTAAACATAACATAGCATGTAATATAAACGTTCTTAAAACACAACAGATTATCAGATCATGTCAATAAACAAACCTCACATAAACCACGCATAATGGTACAAGAGCAAGTGTCCTCCAGGGCCGGGCCCTTAGCCTCCAAGGGTGCACTGCTTAAGATTGATCCAGGCTCAAAGATAAAAGAGTAACCAAATCTGTATTAATGCATGAAGTAGAATTATAGTAACTCCAGTCTTTAACAAAACATAAAGATCATAGTCTTGATCCTTCTTAAAAGAAATTACATAAAAATTCCTCTTTCTAGCCAACAACGCTATCCCTTATATAAGGATGATGACGGAGATATCTAGATGCAGAAATAGATAAAATAGCGATCCCTCGGGATCTAAGATCCCGAGGGATTTGCAGAATCGTTAATCCTGAGTCACTTCTTTCCTTTTCTGCTCCGAGCTATTATCTCCGCTTCCTTTCCTGGATTGGTCCGTTTTGATCTGGTTTGCACGCGGTCTCGTGTAAAAGGGACAACAGTTATTTCATCTTTGTCTTTTCCTTTGGGATGGCCACTTTCTGTTTTTCCTCCCTCCTGCACATAGGAATGACAATTATCAGCGTTTTCTATTAATCTCACAGGTTTCGTTATAAATCCTTATTATTTTCTAAGTTTCTAATGCAAAAGGCTTATAAGTTCTAATGAAAAGATACTGAAATAAACATCGAAACATACCTTCTTTGATACTCCACACACCCCCAGCTTACCCTTTTTCATGGCCTCATGAAAACATTGTAGTTGACATGAAAAGGATTGAGTGAGTAGGCTAGAGATGAAATCTCGTGTGAGGGCCTACATCCATGATGCGAAACTAAATGATCAAAGAAATGGTTTATCTGGCCCTCAGGCATCTCATACAGGGCTTGGTACCTGGGTGCAGGATGCCAAATGATTGGACTCTGGAACCTATATCCTAACCAGGATGGCCCTGCCCTCAAAAACGTTTCGCCATAGAGGGGGAATCGGTTAGCAGCAAGTTTAAAATTCTCATACTTAAATGGTTCTCTGAGCTAGATGTTCGGATTAGATATTCGATATTGAAATTTAGCTGCTTCAATGGCAGGGTCTTTAATAGAGGAAAAGTATTCAAGTCCCTACCAAATGATTGCTTCATACATGGGTCCTAATGCTTCAATCACTCCTGGAGCCTTCATGAGATTTCTATGTCCCCTCCATAACTGTTCTGGGTCCCTAGGCTCAGCTCTTACCCATAGATCTAATCCATTTTCTTGTCTTTGAAAAGCGTTGTAGGCTTTAAGCCATTTAATTTGATTGACTGCAAATGAGATAAATGCTTGCAATTGAATGTCCCCAACAAAAGGGCCAGGGTTTAGTTCAGTCTCTTGTTATAGTACAAGGTTATGCAAGTAAAATTCACACAATAACCTTTGCACTTTTACCCCATAATGTTTACAGCAATTTATAAAATCATCTATAGTGTTAATTTGTATGGGAGCACCTGCTTTAACAACCTTTATTTTCAATTGTAAATACCTTTCCATTAGAAATAGGGAATTGTTCTTGGTAGGGGCTCTACATGCTAGGACGTCATTGTATAGGGAACACAAGGTATCCATCTATTTGATAACTACATCTAATCTACGTGTTACCTTTGCAACTTTCTCTTGTTCCCTTCGCCATCCTTCGAAAGATTGGCTTTCAGATAAGTTGATGTTCCTTAGCTACAGTTGTAGTTCTTCATATTTTTCTCGGGGGACCATTTGCTCCCTAAGATTCTCTGCTTCTTGCTGGGCCTGCTTCAAATTTTTGTGAAGGGTTATCATTTTTGGATCCTTCTTCCATGCGGCCGTGGAGGCCGGGAGTTTTACTTAAACTTTCTTATTGCGCTGCTTCGAGTTCATAACCCTTATTACTCCCGAAGGTGGTGCCTCCATCTGAACCATCTTATCATCCGTTTCAATTTTAACATGAACTCCAGCCCACTGCTGTTCCTTTTCAATTGGAACAGCAGTCTACTTTTCAGCTTCATTTGGAACAGAAGTTTGGCTTTTGTCAGGGTTTTGAGCAGTGGGATGGATTATGGTCCTTCGCCTCTTGCCCTTAAGGGATCTTACTGGTGTGGTCAGACCTTTTCTTCCTGAAGTCCCTTTTACCCTTTGCCTCGCCTTTAGAACCCTAATCTACTAATGAAGATGGACTATTATGTTCAACAATCTCTGTTGTTCCTTTTGTAATTCCCTTATTTCCATCATCTCTTTAGAAGGAACAGCAGGTTGTTCGCTGGGGTTTGGACTGTGGCTAGCTTCCTAATTTTCTCCCTGGGGTGGCTGTTCCGGGGTAAGAACCTTACTTGGCTTTGTTATTTCTTGGGCTAATTCTTCCTTTGCCCTTATTTCCTTCGTATTTTCTTCTGGTGCCTTCTGATTAGGAACGGGTTATTCCTGCTCAACGTTTTCTGATATCTTCTCATTATGAACGGACAAATTTTCTACTTCCGCCTCTTCTACATGTGATTCCTCGGGTGCATCTTTCTCCTAGGGTTTCTCTACAGCATGGAGGTTTGATGGACTCAGGGGTTGGCCATATTCGCCCATATTGGCCAAAATTTTGGCCAATTCATCTTCCCCCAACGGGTCTTGTAATGGGCTACCTTCCTGTTGTTCCATTCCTTCCTCCTGCTCAGACTGCTTGGCTTCTTTTCTCTCGTCTCCTTCCTCTTCAGATTACTAATCCTTTTCTTCTTCTCTCTCTGCAGATTGCTCTCCCTCCTCTTCTTCTTCTGTTTCTGCCTCTGCAGACTGCTCTTCTTCCTCGTCGTCTTCTTCCTCTGTTTCTATCTCTGCAGACTGCTCTGCTTCCTCATCGTTTTCTTCTTCCGTTTCTATCTCTACAGCCTGCTCTGCTTCCTCGTTGTCTTCTTCTTCTGTTTCTGCCTCTGCAGACTGCTCATCTTCAATTTCTATTGCTTGGCTCATGCCTTCTTGGCGCTTCTCCAACCCTCCTCATAGCCATGCGAGCCGTGCCAATTTTCTGCGTTTTTCTGGTTGTTCGGGTGTACTGGTGTCATGTTTCCATTTTTCAGATCGTTTTTTAGGTTGGTTCGTTGTGCAAGTGTCCTGCTTCCATTTTTATGAACGTTGGGGTGTGCTAGCAACTTTTTTTGTTTTTTCGGGCGTCCAGATGTGGTCGTCCCTCCATTGATGATGGTAATTAGTTCTTCCCAGCTACTCTGCTGCTGAGTGAGACTATAGTTAACTATCAACCGAACTAATCCGTGGTGGCTAACGACTGGCTCTACGTGATGTGCTCTTTTCATGCTTCATGCAACTTCATGAAGTAGTGAATTCAACAATGCAGGTAAATTCACAGAACATTTTTGTTTTAAGACAGCTAGGAGTTTAAGATGTTGTGTTCTTACCACGTCTTTTCTGCCTTCATAGTTGATGTAGCTTTGGATGATTTTTACTAATTCCGCCCATGGCTCTCCTAGCGTTGCTGGCAGCACCCCCTTTCCTCGAATTGTCAAGCTCTGGCCCTCGTCCTGAAAGATTTCTAAAAGCTTCTGTAGCCTTTCCTTCTTTATCATCCATACTAGTCTAGTGGCTGGTAGTCCCGAGACTTCTGATATTATGTCATCGGTGACTGCTATTCATCTTCCTCTTACTGTGGAGTAGTCTTCCTGTAAATTCTGTAAAAATTCAATCGCTACTGTTTCATTGGACTCCTTCAGGCGGTTGAGATAGGTCAACCATCCTTCTTTCTTCAGGATTCTTTGAGTTGCAGCCAAAACAGTTAATACTTGCAGTTCTCGGCGAACTGACCTTCCTCCCACAGTTTCACTGCAAATTCTCAAAGGAACGACAGCTATTTGTTGAAACGCAGAGAAGTTGATGGCGTATTACTCGTTCAAACTCTAATGCTACGACGTATGCAATGGAAATGGCTTCAAACAGCAGCTCATGCAGAAGAAAACAAAAATAGAAAAAGATAATACCGTTGAGCCGTGCTATGCCCGAGTACACAATTTCTCAAATAATGGACTTACACGTGCTCTCGGGAATGATGAGGTTACCTCCCCCCCCACAATGTGATAGGCTGTCCCAACCGTCAAATAAAGGAGCAGTACCTATTCTGCCGCAAGGTCTTTATGGAACAGCGTATGGCAATATTCCATGCTTACAAAAATAGCCTATTATTGAAATCGAGGTATAAGGTTACATCACTTTAATACGTAAGGGACTGCGGTGATTTGATGGAAGTTCGAGGATAAGAAATTTGTCGTAAATAGAGAGTCTCATGTGATCACTGTCACTAGTTTCGTAATGATTGGTGATAATATATAGTCATGCATTATATGGTTGGGTAATATTATATAATTAATTACCACTGCATAAGAAATAAGAGGATGCAATCTTCTTACCTATTGGTGTAAAAATGCGACTTCAATACCATTAACAGTGCTCTGCTGCCGACAGGTGTCAATAACCTTGGCAGAGTTGTTTGTTTCAACCCTGGAACCATAGTCCTTTGTGTATGCCAGGAAGCGTTGTGTAATGTCAAAATGTAGGCCATTATGTTGGCTTGGTGACCAGTTAGTCATAATGCCATTCACGAGGGAGGAGCGAAGAGTGGGCAGGTCGGCTCGTGATGAGACCTCCTGTTCCAAGGGTTATTTGTTTGATATACCTTTTGGACCATTTCCCAGGTGTGGTGGCCATAGTGGGAATGCCACTTCGCTTTCGCCCTGATGATCATGGTAGGCCAGCTCGTAATGAGACTTCCTATCCTGGAGTTTCACAATTTAGCAACCATGTTTTGCTTCCCTCTTTTTTCTTCTTGTTTTTAATAAAGAGCCTTTCCTGTTTATACACAAAGGGTGGTTCAACACTCCTTAAGAGTAGGAATGGTGGAAAATGTCTTAATATCCCAATAGAAAGGTATAGATCCTTTGCTTTTATTACTGAATGATAATCAGAGAGGATTAAAAAGGAACCATCATGACACAAATAACTAATCAGAACGGAATTAGTAGAACAATGGTAGCAAAAGATGATGAATAAGCATGTCTTTCCCTGCGTCCTTTCACCAATTCAGAGCGGTCTCTTATAAAGATAGCGATTTATAATTTACTGATTTCCGTATGCTGTGCTTTTATTTCCATCACATAAGTGCATAGTCGTATTCAAAAAGACTTGAAAGAACATTAGAAATAAGCATCCTTAATTTAGAATAGCAGAAAGAACAAGCTGTTTCACAAGGAAAGCAAAATCATATAAGTAGTGTTCCTTTCGAGGAAGGGCACAACAAGAGTTCACAAATTCTGTTCATTTGGAGAAAGGAACAGTAGAAATCAACAATGTTGTTCCTTTTGAAAAGGAATGGCAAAATCAAACAAGTGTCGTTCCTTTGAAAAAGGAACAACAGAAATCAAAAAGTGTTGTTCCTTTTGGAAAAGGAACGACAAAAATCAAAAGTGTTGTTCCTTTTGAAAAAGGAACAGCAAAAACACACAAGTATTGTTCCTTTTGAAAAAGGAACAGCAAAACACACAAGCGTTGTTCCTTTTGAAAAAGGAACAACAAAACACACAAGTTTTGTTCCTTTTGAAAAAGGAACAACAAAATACACAAGTGTTGTTCCTTTTGGAAAAGGAATAGCAGAAAGCAAAAAGTGTTGTTCCTTTTGGAAAAGGAACAACAAAAATCAAAAGTGTTGTTCCTTTTGGAAAAGGAACAGCAAAAACACACAAGTGTTGTTCCTTTTGAAAAAGGAACGACAAAACACACAAGTGTTGTTCCTTTTGAAAAAGGAACAGCAAAACACACAAGTGTTGTTCCTTTTGGAAAAGGAACAGCAGAAAGAAAAAAGTGTTGTTCCTTTTGGAAAAGGAACATCAAAAATCAAAAGTGTTGTTCCTTTTGGAAAAGGAACAGCAAAAACACACAAGTGTTGTTTCCTTTGGAAAATGAACAACAAAAACACATAAGTGTTGTTCCTTTTGAAAAAGGAACAGCAAAAATAGACAAGTGTTGTTCCTTTTGAAAAAGGAACAACAAAAAAAGACAAGTGATGTTCCTTTTGAAAAAGGAACAACAAAAATCACAAGTGTTGTTCCTTTTGGAAAAGGAACAACAAAAAACTAAAAGTGTTATTCCCTTTGAAAAAAAGGAACAACAGAAGTAACAAAGCTTGTTGCAAAGATATGTACAAAAATAATTCAAGAAGCTATGTACAAATTGTAAAGGAAAGTAAATTTCTTAGTGAGTTACAGGTGAAGAAGACTTGTCTTCCTCCCCTAAGATCTCCATATCTGAATCTTGGCGTAGCTGTTGGCAAAAGGACTCCCGAGTAAGTGGTTTGTGATAGAGACAGACTCGATGGCCATTTGCCTTAAAGGTATATCCAGAACCATCAATAGTAATTAGGGTAAGGGTACCATTATCATCTACTTTCTGGATTTCATATGGTCCCAGCCAACGAGCCTAGAGTTTCCCGGGGAAGTCCTGAAACCTAGAGTCATATAAAAGAATCCAGTCTCCTTCGTGGAAGACTCTATTTTTAATGAGAGCATCATGTCATTTAGCTCTCTGTTGCTGTATCAGGGCAGTGTGTTGAAGTGCATAGAGCCTAATTTCATCCAACTCATTGATATGTTGTAGTCAATTAGTCTGTGCCTCAGTTAAGTCTAAACCAACTTCTTTTGCTGTTCGTAATGTCTGGATTTCAAATTCTATAGGGAAAATAGGTTTTTTTTCCGAACATTAGCTGGTAAGGTGAGTAACCAGTGGTGCTTCTCCATGTTGTTCTATAAGCTCACAGTGCTTCAGGTAGTCTGGCAGCCCAATCGTGTCTATGTGATGCAACTGTTTTTGTTAGAATTGTTTCTATTATCTTATTGCTGCTTTCTACTTGCCCATTTGCCTATGGGTGATATGGGGTGGTAATTTTATGCTAGAAATGATAGTTGTTGAGTGTTGTAGCTATTCTATTCCCAGCAAACTATGGCCCTCCATCTGTAATTATCTCTCTAGGGAGGCCATAACATACAAATAGATGGAGCAGGAACTGTATGACAGATTCTTCTATAGCTCTGGGCAAGGCCTCTGCTTCAACCCACTTGGTGACGTATTCTATTGCCACCAAAATGTATGTTTTCTGGTTTGATGGTGGGTTGATTGGTCCCACGAAATCAAGAGCCCAGCGATCAAATGGTTTGATGACTAGCTGTGGTTTCAAAGACATCTCATCCGACTGACTAGGGCGTCCCGCTCTCTAGCAACTGTCACATGCTTGGACAAATTTCTTTGCATCTTTGAAAATTGTGGGCAAATAATACCCTGTGTGTAATACTTTATGTGCAGCCCTGCGATCAGCGAAATGTCCACCACATGGTTGGTCATGGCATGCTTTCAATATATCAAAAATTTCGTCCTGTCGAACACATCTCCTGATTTGCATGTCTGCCCCTGTGTGAAACAAATAGCCCCCAATCCAGGAAAATCTGGTACTTCGCTGAACAATCTGTTTTCACTCATTAGGGGTTATATGCTTTGGTAACTTACCTACTGCTAGGTAATTGGCAACATCAGCATACCAGGGTGTTTGAACAGCAATGAAAAAGAGATGCTCATCTGGAAATTGATCTTCAACTGTTGCTGCATCAACTGGTTTTGGCATTCTTGAGAGGAAATCAGCTACCAGGTTTTCTTTCCTGGGTCGATCCTTGATTGTAATATCAAATTCCTGCAATAAAATCAACCATATAGTTATTTTTCCATTTGTGATAGGCTTGTTTGCTAAATATTTTATAGCAGAATGATCTGTGTACAAGATAACAGGATATCCAGTAATGTAATGTCTGAATTTATTGACAGCATGTATAACAGCTAGAAATTATTTTTTAGTGACAGTATAATTTAATTCAGCAGGGGATAGATTTTTTCTAATGTAATAAATTGCATATGGTTTTCTATCCTCCTCTTGTCCAAGGACCGCTCCAATGGCTGTGTCTGAGGCATAAGATGGTATCTGGAATGGCAAATCCCAATTTGGTCCCTAAAGGATTGGTGCTATAGATACGAGCTTCTTCAGATCGTTGAAGGCACATTCACATTTTTCTGTCCAAAGAAAATCAACGTTACCAGTTAGTGCATACAATGGTGCAGCAATACGTGAATAATGTTCTATAAATCTTCTATAGTAACCAGAGAATCCAAGAAAGCTACGTACCTCTGTTTGAGTAGTAGGAGTAGGAATAAGCAAACGTATTTGGATTTTGGTTGGGTCTACCTGAATGCCAGCTGCTGAAATATAGTTTCCTAAAATCAGTCCTTCCGTCATCATCATGTAACATTTTTCATGGCTTAAACAAAGCCTGGTAGCTATGCAACGTTGTAGGACTTTTTCTAGTGTGTTCAATGCTGGATCAAACTCATCTCCGTATGGAGTAAAGTCGTCCATATATACTTCCAGTCCTTCATTTATTAGATTTGCAAAAATTCTAAGGATAGCCCTTTGGAATGTGGCAGGGGCATTACATAAGCCAAAAGGTAAAACTCGGTAGACGAATGTTCCCCAAGGACAAGTAAAAGTAGTTTTGTCCTGATCTTCAGGGGCAATCTGTATTTGGTTATACCACTAAAGCCATCGAGGAAAGAAAAGAATTTCTTCCCTGCCAAAGTGTCCAATACTTGGTCGACGAATGGGAGAGGAAAGTGATCTTTTTGAGTTGCTTTATTTAACTCCCTGTAGTCCACGCAGATTCTCCACTTCCCATTCTTTTTTGGTACCACCACAAGCAGGGAGACCCATTTGCTATCAGAGATAGGATAGATGAAGTTAACATCTAAAAGTTTTTGAAGCTCGGCTTTTACTACTTTTAGATGAGGATTTAGTCTTCTCTGAGGCTGCCTAACAGATCTTGCATCATTTTCTATGTAGATGTGGTGTATACATAATTGAGGGTCAATTCCTTTCATATCACCGTAATCCCATGCAAATGCTTCTTTATATTTCCTTAAGATATGGATGAGCTTTGTTTCTTGTTCGGGTGCAAGGTCGGCATTAATGTTTAAGGTTTTTCCAGGTTCAATTTCCACAATTTCACTGTGTGCAACTGAAGTGACAGGGATTATGTGATCATGTGTATCTTTCAGAGGTTCCTCTTCTACCTCGTTATCAAATGCTACTTTTATCATATGACACTGGGTACGAGATGTAAGTTCAGTTTGACTAATGAAATTACTGATGGCATCATCTTATGTTTAGTCTTTGAACTCAAGTGCTTCTTGTATAGTTAATGGAGATCTAATGTTATCAGTAAGATATGATACAGGGTGCCTATTAGTTTTAACTATTGTGATGCTTGGCTGCGCTGGGGGATATATTACTAAATTCTTGATATCAGCCCCCTTGGTTATGATCATGTTCCCTTGCCGACAGCTGATATAGGCATCAGCGGTAGCGAGCCAAGGTCTTCCTAAGATCAATGGATGTCCATCAAGTCAGTTTTTAGGATTTATTATCAAAAAATCAGTTGGGTATTCCCAGGAGTCAACCGAGACAATGACATCATGTAGTATGCCTTCCAGCCTAACCACAGGTCGATCAGCCAATTCTAGTAGAGTGGAGGTGGGTTCTGCAGATGTAATGCCTAGCTTTTGGCAAGTAGCAATTGTCAATATATTGATTGCAGCTCCAAGATAAACTAAGGCATTGGGCAAGGTTTGACCGTAAATTTGAACAGTAACTATTGGGTTTCCTGGGTCTTCATACTTAATGGGTGTTTCCTTTCCTAATAATAGGTCAGATAAAGTGCCGACTACTTGAACTCTTGGATTATCTATTATATTCCTCCTTGGTCTTTTTAAGCACAATTCTTTAATAGTTTTTGCGTATATCGGGATGTATTGAATGGCCTGGAGGAATGGAATTTTTATGTACAAATTTTGTAATTCTCCCAGAATGTCAAAATTAAATTGTTGTATAGGTCGAGGTATGACTAATCGTTCTGGGAACGGGGGAGAGGATGTGGTTGCTTGATTATGAGTTTGTTGTCTATTCACATCCTCCTCTTGTGACAGATGTTCTCTAGGTAACTGATCTTCAATCTGAACTGTTTTATTTCCCTCAGTTTGGATAATATGCCCAGATCTTAGCTGAAGATCATTGCACTCCCTCAGATCAGGTCCTTCTTCTGGTGTTTCTAAAATTTGGATAGCTTGGACCAGTTTCTTATTTGAATTGGGATTGGGCTGGGCTGGGAGTTGGGGTCTCAGATTAGATTGGGGATTTTGCTGTAAAGCTAGCAGTGTAGGTTGAGGGAAAGGAATATTTCCTACTGGCTACTGTGTTGGTCTCTGCCAATTAGTCTGCCAAACTGAACCTTGTGAAGTGGTGGGAGTCCATTGTGGTGGGTATGGGTTGTTTTTCCAGTATGGTGGGGGATAAGGAGGATTCGACCAACCAAATTGGTTTGTCTGATTTAGCCACGAGTTCGCAGAAGGATATGACTGTGATGACCAGTTTGGAAATGGGGGCTGAAACTAACTTTTCCATGTATTATACTGTTGAGTATTGTACTGCGGATACTGAAAAGGAGGAGCTAGGTCTGAAAACATACCAGTTTGTCGCGGTTGCCACTGGCGACGCTGGTTGAGTAAATATACTACTTTTGGTTCTTCTTCTACCTCCTTATATACCGCTTTCAGTCCAGGTAATGAGGGACAACTTTCTGTAGAGTGATCCCTTGTAGAGATGGCGCATGTCTGGACTGTATCTAGTGGACACTCCTTATGGCTATGCTTCTTCCTGCATCTGGGGCAGAAGATTGCTAAATTATGTTCTGCCTCCATTTGCTTCTTCTTGGCCTGCAAAACGTCCAATTGTGTACTCAGTGTCCCTAGTATATCAGTTTTAAAATTTTCAAATAAATTTCCAATTTTCTCACGCGTTACTCCTCCTGATGGGATCTTGTTTTCTCTTACAAACCGATCATGTTCTTCTGGTTTGATTCGTGTACTGCCTCTCTAACTCCTGATGCATAAATCAATTATGTCAGCAAAACTTTCCTAATAAATATCCCCTTTCCCCATAATGTTTAATGTTTCAATCCATTGCTCTTTCATGCCCCTTATTAATGTTGTTTTCAACACGTTATCAGGGAAAGTCAGTGATGCATAGGGAGATCTTTGTAGATTATACTGGAAACGTTCCACATATTCTTCTAATGTTTCATTTGGTCTAGCTATCATCTGAAATATTTCATCTTTTAGTTCTCTAAACCTGCAATAGTCTTGATATCTTTTTTAAAATGATTATTTCATTTCTTCCCATTTATTTATAACCCCACCACCTAATCCCATAAACCATCTTAAAGCAGCCCCTTTCAGAGTAGAGGGGAACATTTTTAGTTTCTGGGGGTCAATGGTGTAATCATATCCCCTACACAGTACATCAAATTCAAATAAAAATGCATCCGGGTCCTCCAATGTAAGCCCGTGAAATGTAGGGATATGTTGAAGGGGGATTACTTTCATGGGGGCATTTGCTGCGGAATCCACTATCGGGTATTGTAATGTAGAGGTTTGGGTGTTTGGCGGATTTTGAGCCATTGGGTGAAATATGTGCCAATAACCTTCTGGAATATCTAAGTGGGTATTCCTAGGTTGAGAGGGAATATCTTTGATAGGAACAGTTTTAATAGCACTTCCTCTATCTGGGATTTTTGTCTGAGGGGATTGGATCCCTTCAATAATAATTTTTACCGCACTCCCTTTGTCTGGGTTATTCAATGGCTGAGTTATCCTGAGAGGATATCTCGGATCCTCAGTCCCCCCTGTTTCCCCTTCGCCTTCACAAAGATTACTGAAATTCCCTTCTTGCAATCGTTCTGGAATAGAATTTTCAATTTCTTGAAAGTCCTGTTCGTCAGTTTGACTATGCACCTCAGTGAAGGCTACAGATGGTGAACCTGTGGTCTGAAGGGAGCTAGTAGGCTGTTTGGAAATAACTTTCCTGGGTCCTACTGAAGGCTGAGATTCGACTTTCATATAGATTTCGTCTATGAAAGTTGATCGACCAAGGGTCACCGACCCCTTAGCTTTTTCTGGCTTTGGCAGTGGTTTGGGATTTTTCTCTGGCTTTTTCTGCTTATTCATGCACTCAATTTAACTACTAAATCCTTCTTAAGCAGATAGCAGAAAATCTGCAGGACAGCAGGCAAAGGAGCAGGGCTTTTACATGCTCCGTATGTAGGTTCTTACCTTCCATTTTCAAAACCCAATTCTTTCCTAGCAGGTTCGTACACTACCCTGAAAAAAAAATGGCTACACTCTTTTCCCGGCAACGGCACCAAAATGTAGAGCTATAAAAAGGGTCTCTTTCACCTCTAGTTACCTCACATTAATATGTCAATCCGGGAACATCTTGCTTTTTCAAAGAGTGTCTCAGTCTGAGGCTTATCATTTGTCAGAGTAATGCTCGTAGTACAACTTTTAAAACTACAAGAGTAAACTAATGCGTGTCTACAACTTAATTACTTCAAAAGGATAAATCACACCAAGTAATGCATTAGTCAAAGGTTCGGTAGCAATAACCCATCCTTTTCGTAACTGATGAGAACAAATCCGAGGTCTGGGAGCCAGGTAACAGATGATGATGCTCACTACAGCCTGAGATCGTCCTTAAAGAATAGAAATGAAACGACAAGTAAAGAAAATAGCAATGAAATAAAACAACACATCAGTCAAGGGTTTGGTAGCAATAACCCATCCCTTTCATAACTGATGGGAGCAGATCAGAGGTCTGGGAGCCAGGTAGCAGATGTCGATGCTCACTACAGCCTGAGACCGTCCCTAACACATAAGAAATGGCAAGTAAATAAAACAACAAATCAACAATCTTGAAATGGAACAACAATTGAAATGGAACAAAAATTGAAATGGAACAACAACTAAAATGGAACAACAATTCAGAAATGGAACATCAATTGAAATGGAACAACAATTGAAATGGAACAACAACTAAAATGGAACAGCAATTGAAATGGAACAGCACTACCTATGGATCCAAGATGAAATAATACTAAAAACCATATAAACACAATGTGCTTAATCTGACTCTATTATCGCTCTAAATAGAAGCATATGATTGCATCTCAAGACGAAAACAGTAACATCCGAGGATTCAATAACTATGTGAAATCAGACTCTTCAAGATGAATGTTGTAATGCTAATGCACAATTGCATAAAACTCTGTAATGGAATGACAGTATCCTGTGGAGATTAACCAACACTTAAAGAATTGGTAACATGATGCAACGTCAATACAAGACTTTTATTTGCAGGAACGTTAAATGAGTTAAACATAACAGAGCATGTAATATAAATGTTCTTAAAACACAACAGATTACCAGATCACGTCAACAAACAAACCACACAGAAACCATGTGTAATGGTACAAGAGCAAGTTTCCTCCAAGGCCAGGCCCTTAGCCTCTAGGGGTACACCGCTTAATATTGATCCAGGCTCAAGATAAAAGAGTAACCAAGTATGTATTAATGCAGGAAGTAGAATTACAGTAACTCCAGTCTTTAACAGAACATAAATATCATAGTCTTGATCCTTCTTAAAAGAAATTACATAAAAAGTCCTCTTTCTATCCAACAACTCTATCCCTTATATAAGGATGATGACGGAGATATCTAGATGCAAAAATAGATAAAATAGTGATCCCTCAGGATCTAAGATCCTGAGGGATTCGCAGAATCGTTAATCCTGAGTCACTTCTTTCCTTTTCTGCTCCGAGCTGGTATCTCTGCTTCCTTTCCTGGGTTGGTCCATTTTGATCTGGTTTGCACGTGGTCTCCCATCAAAGGGACAACATTTAGTTCATCTTTGTCTTTTCCTTTGGGATGGCCACTTTTCGTTTTTCCTCCCTCCTTCACATAGGAATGACAATTATCAGCGTTTTATATTAATCTCACGTGTTTCGTTATAAATCCTTATTATTGTCTAAGTTTCTAATGCAAAATGCTTATAAGTTCTAATGAAAAGATACTGAAATAACCATCGAAACATACCTTCTTTGATACTCCACAATCATCACCCATTTCGATGTGCATATGGAGGTCTTTCTCCTCCAAGTCAATGAAGAATTATATGTTGTCAGTCATATGAAATGAGTATCCACTATCCATATACCACACACTACCCATCACTGATGTCACCATGCAAGAAATGAGGGTGAAGTCCAACTCGAATTATGAAGCAAGATATTCACCTACTTCTCCTCTAGAGGGCTTCTTGTCAGGCTTCTTGTGTGAAAAATTTGTCGCATAGTTTCCCAGCTCATGACAGTGCAAACATTTAATCTTCGACAAGTCCTTCTTCTTATCGCCTTGACTGGAATCTCCTTTAGATTGGAATTGTTTCCCTTTCCCTTTATTCGCCCTTCTGGCTAAGGCACAGCTCTCCTCATCATCATTCTTGGATGAGGTTCCATCTCTAGTGCTCTACATTATCGCTTCTTGCACCACTTTGGACCACAAGCACTCCCACTTTGGTAGATTATCCCTTCCAATTACCGAATCCTAGTAGCTATGTCAGCTCTTGGGAAGGATTAGAAGTGATAGGCTGACCAGATCATCTTTAGCAAATGTAATACTAACACTCCTAAGCTCATCATGACATTAGGTGAATCTGCTCAATTATTTTGGTATTGTATCACCCTTCTCCATCTCTATCTTCTGAAGCTTTTCCTTCAGTACCAGCTTCCTATGGTCACTGCTATTTTGAAACAAGTTGATCAAGGCATGCCACATTGCATATGGTGTATCCTTCCCATGGAGGTTCAAGACAATGTGATCTTAAACTCATTCTAACATTTGCAACACCTTTCTTCCACTCTGCCAGATCTTGAGCATTCATTGTTAGGGGCTTAGGAATATCATTGTCTATGAATTCCTTCAACCCATCGTCGTCTAACACTGCCTCCATCCTAGACTTCGAAGAAATTTAGTTTGAACTACGTTCAAGGGAATATTCAAGTCTCAATCCATAGAATGACATCCTGCTAGCTCATGAGAATGGTACTACAAAATCAATTTCACCTAAAAACGAAAAATTCATATTCTCCTCTTCTAGAGTGATTCCTGCTCTGATACCATGTAGAAAACCCTTGTAAATTCAAACTAATAACTGTAATTTACTAAAATAATAGACTTGAATCTACTCTACTCATCAACATAAAAAATTAAATGATCTTGAAATCACAAAGCATACAAGAGAAAGAATTTAAACAACACATTATACAAGTATTTCCTGGGGAATGCCGCAATTAAAAACCCCTGCTATCTGTATATTGCATTGGCCAGAAAATATGAGAATATTACAATGATTTTCTCAAGCCTAAGCAACTTCTGCACTATCTCTATCTATCTCGCAACTTCCTTGACTGACTTTGGTAAACACTTAGCCAATTTCCTAGCCTTCCAAGCTCCTACTCCCTTGCATTGTTTAATGAGGAATGAGCCCCCTATTAATTAGGGGAATTCCTCAATATGAATTTCCCAATCCTCATAGGCCTTCCTTTTATTGGATGCAACACTTGTACAATTCAAATGATTAGACAACTGATACTACACTTCCCTTGAACTCCAATCTCAACTGGGTAACTCTCAGATTTGACATGTATGGGTTATTTATGAGTGAATCATCAATTAACAGGTTGACCACATGAAGCATCACCCCACTGTATTACCTCCTACTAGTTCCTCCATCAGTTGGAACTAGTTTAACTGACTTTAACCTAGTTAAACTATATTAATTAATTAAAACTAAAAATAAACTCAACCAGGGCTCCTATAATGTAGGAGACACTCTCCATGACTCTAGTTAGACCCTTAAATCGAATTAACTGAGCCAACTAAGTCAACTTAACTTAGTTAAATCATGTAATTTGTCTTCTGATGTGGAATTGCAATTTTAGTCCTAATTTAATTCAAGGAAAAAATTAAATTAGGATTTTCTTGTTGCATTTACAAGAGTTATGAGATACTCCAGAATCGAGCATACAATTGCAAAGAAGAAAGTCATGTATCTTCAAAGTTACATAAAATGGAGGCACAAACTCATCATAAACATATATATTTGGACCAAATAAGACAGAAGGGTTTTCATCCTGTAAAATAATTACATCACGTTTGACATCTACACTTGAAGATTGAATCCATCTAGACACTTGTTGTTGATAACCTGGGCTTCTTGTCGTTTGTGATAATGGAATTGGAATTTTTTTCTAATTCTTTCTCAATAGTAAAAGAAAGATTGTTTTCTACTTTTGATTTTTCTTGTATTAAAAATTGTTGTAATGACGATAAATATTATGTAATTTTATCATATGGAACATAAAATGTAACTTTCTTTGCTTGTCTAAATGAATTCTATTTAGATCTCAAGTCATTTATTTTAGTAAGTTCAAAAATTAGAAATTCTAAAAAAGCTTGATACTTAGATATTTTATAAGATTCAACATTCAAGATTACATATTGATTTTGACTTGAAGAAATAATGTTACATTCAAAAGGTTGAACAACCAAACAATTTATATCATCTGTAGTTTGAGAAACTACTTCAATATCTTGGTCATCAATCATTAGAGGCTTAAATTTTTTATCTTTGTTTTTCGTTTCTCTTTTTAAAATATGAGGTTGCAATGGTCTTCTATAAGGCCCTGATGGCCTATTTACATTTTGTTGTATTTGTCTCAGATCAGTCTCCATTCTAGACATTCTCAATTAACAAATTTCTCAACATCTTAGTGATTTCATAAATTTTTTGATCCTCTTCCTTTGCTTCCCCAAAAGAACTAGCTTCTTGCTTTGATTTTGTATTCTATCCTTTTTTTCCTTAGCTCTTAAATTTCCTGAAGTGGTTATGTTAGCTTCTACTTAATTAGAATTTTTTGTATATCTTTTTAAGTAGTTGACTTTCTCTCTCTAAGAATAAGTGCAAAGTCATCATCAAAAACTTTAGCAAATATAACTTTAGCAGAAGCATCCGAAGGTGTGATATTTATTGGAATTTTATTGTAAATATTGTTAAAATTTTTAATAAAATTAGAAATTGATTCATTAGGTTTTTTTCTTTATGGCCTCAAACTCAACTAAGTAATAGACTAGATCATTTTTATCTTTCCATTGATTAATAATTAGGTTTGTTAAGGTTCTCCAATTATGAATTGAGTCAACTTGTAATTGTTTGAACCATATTCTAACATCTCCTTTAATGGCTACACAAATAATATCATGTATACATTTTCATGTTCATTATTAAGATTATCTGTGAAATTAAGAAAAGTCGATAGATGATATTCTGCACTTATTCTAGTTTCTCCATTAAATCTTGGGAGGTGCTTTAAATATCCATTAGGAAGAAGAGTTAATTTCCTTGGCAATCTCAATGTTGCATAGATTGCATTCACAATTGATGCAATTCCAACAATTGTCTTTTCTAAAGTAGGAAAAATCAATTGCTTAGGAAATGGGGGATTTTTTGGAGACTATTGTTTAGGAGTCACATGCTTCTTTCGAGACTGAGGAGGAAGAAACCACTTTTGGATTTCATGGAAACTAATATATTAAACTTCTTGAAACAAATGATTTGTGTAAACTTTAAAAGTTCCTCTAGTCTGTAAAAGGGAAAAGGGGTCGTCATGCTTGATTTTAGGTTAGTAAATATCTGAAGTTGAAGACTCACTTTTATAAGACTCTATAACTTTATATTTTTATTGAGGGAGATGAAAGGATTCAATTTTTTCAACCAATAAATCAATTTGTAGATCTACTCCTTTTTCAATTATATTTATGACCTCAGAAGGAAAATTAGCGGATAAACGTCTCTATTCAAGATTGTGAAGATGATACTTGAGGAATAGAAGAAGATGCATCTTCAAGCCTTCATTTGAGAGAGGTAACAAGCCTTTATGGGTGCGATAATGGTGCAATTAGCTCAAGATCTAAATGAGATTTAGTATGTCTTTGGGAAGCCATATTTTTTACCAGTGCGTTGAAAACGTTTAACTTGGTTCAGTCTTCATAATGACATGTAATTGTATTTTTTTATGTAATGAGATGAAAAGAGGAAAAATAAAATTATTGTAATGCTTTCATCATGGGTTTCATGAGAAATAAATTTTATTTTTGAGTCAAGGCTCCCATTGAGAGCCTTTAGAAATTTTTTCATCTAGTCATAAAATAATAAAAGAGCCATTATCATGTAATGAAGTCATGTTACACATTATAAAGAGTCACACTTGTCTATGTAAAGTAATCCTCCAAGACCTTGTCACTAGCCCTCTCCAAGTCATCCTACAAAGAATGAAGAAACCTAGAAGATGATGTTGGCTCTCCTCCTTATGATCATGTCAGCCTAAAGGACATGAGGCAATGTGTATATATAGCCACACTCAGCCTCACTAGGAGGCAAGAAATTCGGTGAAGAAGAGCCTACAAACATAAGTGTGAAAAAAGGACTAGATAATAGAAGCAAAGAACAAATGAAGGATAGCGTAGGAAGGTATTCTTCTAGGATTCTGATTTGGGCTCATATACTCTCCCACATGTGAAGGAAGCGAGTCTAAGTGCATAGAGATAAGGTCGAAAAACGTGTTGCTGCATTGAGGTGACCTTGTTTGGGTATAGAATCTCGCAAGAGGAAGCTGAGGAGAAGTGATATAGGTCTCTCTCCCTTGAAGAGACCAATCAAGGAGAAAAGAGTATTCTAGGGTTTTTAGAATAGGGTTAAACTAAGAGACTGAGATTCTCTAGGGAAGCCAAGAAGAGCAATGTGAAGAGAAGGGACCAAGATTCTCTAGGAAGCAGAGAAGAGCATTTCAAGACTCTAGAAGGGAGTCAAGAAAGGGGAGAGGTTAACATAGATTAATATCTCACCCTCATAGATAAAATTGAGGATGAGGAAATTGGTGATTTTAGGCATCATCCTCCTCGTATAACTTGTGTTTTATCACTCATTTATTTGACCCCAAAGTCTAGTCTTCTCTTACCATGGCATATACAACACCTTTGGCACACTACTCCTCATCCGAGAAAAAGAATGATTTAGACAAAAAAATTATGTAAATCAGTCCAAAAAAATATTTGAAGAGCAATCTATGGCTAATGGAACATCAAAAGGAATGACAGATTAAGGTTATGAAAAAGCATAGTGATTCATTTTCTTGGGATTACACTTATATGAAGAGTATCCATCCTAATCTATACACTCACCATATTTACATCAAGGAATTCTTGAGAACCATTCTCCAACTGTAATGATGAATAAATACGACCCTCAAGGACATTGTCAAAGAGGAGCTACAAAAGTTTCTTATGGCTAAGTTTATCTACCCTATTTTTGACAACCAATAGATCTCCCCTCTTGTTATTGTACCTAAAAAGAATGGGAATTGTATAATTTTTGTATATTATAGAAAAATTAATAAGGCCACTCAAAAGTATCACTTTCCATTACATTTCATCGACTATGTTCTAGATACATTATCAGGAAAGCAATATCTCTTTCCTCAATGGATTTCACAGATGAACTAGATTTCGATCACTCATGAGAACCAGGAAAAACCATGTTTGCCTATCCATGGGGGACATTTGTTTAACCTCCAATTTGTCCTCTTTTTTACAGTAGATTTTCCCTTTTTCCACTTATTATGTTACATGTTTTCATACCATTTCACCTTCCCCATCGATTAAAATTCATTTGTGTCATGAAATCAAATTAAAAAGATGATTATCCATCATCAACTCAAAATCTATGCTTTTCTTTATGATGTTTCTTTAACTAAACTATAGCTACAAAAATTTGCACTTTCTACATCTAACCTAATATTCCACAGCTAAATCTAAAGATATATAGGTTCACATGTGCTATAGATCATCCAAAGCACATGATTAGTTGCCAAATGGCATCAATATGGTGATCCACCTATTGATTATAGATGGAAGCTCACGGGATAAGCATATCTCGTTGTCCAGGCTTGTAGTCAACGTGGAAATGTCATACGTATTTTTTGTAGAATATCAAGTGATCAATTCTACAATCAAGTGAGTGAGGATAATTAACAAGCGAGAAAGATATGAGTACCATGTTGAAGTTGATGATGACTCAAGAAGTATCTTCTCATGATTCTCTCCCATAGTAGCGAATCATGAGAAGAAAAAGTCTTATTTTAATTCATAAACTTAGATGTCGATTTCAATTCTAGTTTCTAGGAAGTATTTCCTCAAGTTGTATAATTTTGAAAAAATTATAAAAACACTTTGTTTTGAAAACAAAAGAGGGGAGAGTGAAGCCCAAATATTGTTATTATTATTTTTGAAGTACTTTATTGTGAAACATTGTTTGCACGATGTAAGCAATATAAATTCTATTCATGGCCTTCTCATAATTATTTTATGGTGACTTTATTCATGTGATCTGAGATTTCAATACCTTGCACTCATCAAGAAGCCCCTCTGAAGAAGTGTGAGAAAAGTATAGATGTTTTTCATTTCATTTTAATTCTTTATTCTTTTCATTTAGATTAAGCTTTGTCTCATTTATGTTTAATTCATTTACATGCTCTGCTTCATTTTAATGTTTTTTTCTTAAATTAGAATTTTACTCATTTACTTTTGCTTCTCTACAGGTCAAGTTCTTAATAAAAGACCAAAAACAACCAAAATATTTACTTTGACTGTATTTTCTAGCTTAGTCGTAGATTTATGTTTGATAAGTATGATTAGCTCTAGTTCAGTATGCACACACTAGTAATCTCTTAAGGCTTCTTGCATTTTAATTTTTTTCATTGTTTTTCAATTTTAGAATAATATTTCATTGCTCTTTGGTTACTGCTTTCTAGAATAATTTCAATTCCTAAGTCTTGTAGAACTTAGACCAACTTTGCTTTCTGATGAAAGGACATTTTTGAGGTAAACCAATTTCCCCTTTCTTTAACATTTTAGATCCTGAGGCCTGTGGGTTATGGCCCACAAACCTTATCGAAAGCGTTATTTGGGAGCTTTCGCCTTAGAAAACCCAAGACACACATTAATCGAAATACAAAGGGACAAAGGAAAAACCCCACTCTTAACACATAATTCGAAACTAAAATACTATACACCTGCATTCATAAATATTGTTAGGTCTAATCTTTCTCTTTCCATTCTGCAGCGCTTCCTGATCTCCAATCTTTGATCAGTGATCACTTCAAGCTCTGATCTCCGCTTATCGGCTATCGGCATATCGCTATGTCACATATCGACATTTCAGATGTCAGGACACCATATTCGCCAGCCCTTAACTCCTCCGATTGTGATTTGCGATCACATCTTGACTGTCGATCAGGCTTTCGATCCGATAGTTGTGATTAAATCACATGATCTTATTTCGTAAATCCTCAAGGCTAGACCCCTTCCACTTCAATGCAATGACCTGATCAGTCCTATGGACCTCATAAGGATATAGGTTTCGTCTATGAAATTTCAAGTTCGGGTTCAGATCCAGTTCTGTGTTATTCAATGGAATTACGCTTTAAAGCCACTTTCTCTGCCATTCTTTGTTATGACATGCACAACACTCATGCAACAATCAAATCTATTTAACATTAGATCACCATCGATCCTTATAGTGATCCATGGTCAATCAACATTCTACAAATGATAATTTAACCCATCAATGCATATATACACGACATAATTTGAAAAGGCATAAACACTGATACGCAGAAGTCACATAACACACATAATTACATCTTACAATATTAGAGTACAGACTAAGGCATTTCAGCCTTAGAATTAGTTCTCTCACAATTACATTTTCCTCGCTCAGGTTTCATAAAACTCTGTCTATCACTCTATATTCCTCTATCTTCTATTGAACATGCAAGTTCATCATAATTTATAGGTAAACATTGGATCAGATCACTAGAAGGATCCGATCAAATCCTCTCCATGATTTTCTCAACAACCCCTAGATCTCTCTTTTCATATACATATGTGGTAGATTACATTTAATAAGTCTCCTCGAGACTTTTATCCATTCCACCTAATTAGATTTGTTTAAACAAAATTTTCCCTTGCTCAGCTCCGATGGTCCACATCCTCTCATTCTTTGCTTTGGATTCCTCTTTTTATTAAGGAGCATCAGAGTATCCTACATCAGACTCCCAAGGCACAAAAAATTATGACCTCCTGGTCATATGCTTCTCCTTATCCTTATCAATTCTACCCACTTCTTAGTGGAACTACCTTCATGATCTTTTGTGAGCTCTGCAACCAACCTCTGTAGTAACAATCTTCCTCTGCTACATGATACCTCACCAATCTTTCTCCTCTAAGCTTAGTCTTTTGGCATCCTTCTAGTTCTCTCCTCTAGAACCAATTGAGCACTCATCACTCTAGGTTGCTACAAGTCTTCACACCTTCCGCTACCACTCGTTGTATGATGGTAAAGAACATAACTGTCCAGTCTTCAACACAACTATACCTCTTCTCCTTCTGCTTGCACTCTTCTTCCTTCTCGTAGGAAATCCTTTCCCTGCTTTAATACCACTTGATGAAAGGAGATTTTTGGGATAAACCAATCTCCCCTTTCTTTGAAATTTTCGATCCTGGGGCCTATGGATTATGGCCCATAAACCTTATTGGAAGCGTTATTCGACAACTTTTTCCTTAAAAACCTGGGACACACATTAATCGAAATACACAAGGACAATGGAAAAACCCTGCTTTGAACACATAAGCCGGAACTAAAATACTATACACTCGCATTCATAAATATCATCAGGTCCACTCTTTCACTTTCCATTCTGCAGTGCTTCCCGATCTTCGATCTCCAATCAACGATTTCTCCAAGCTCTGATATCCACTTATTGGTTATCAGTGTATCGCTATGTCGCATATCAACATTTCGGATGTTGGCACACCATATTTTCCAGCCCTTAACTCCTACAATTGTGATTTGCGATCACATATTGACTATTGATCATGCTTGCAATCCAATGGTTATAATTAAATCGCACGATCGCATTTTGCAAATCCTCAAGGCCAGACCCTTTCCACTTCAATGCGATGACCCGATCATTCCTACAGACCCGATAAGGATATAGGTTCCGTCTATGAAATTTCAAGTCCGGTTTCAGATCCAGTTTTGTGTTATTCAATGGAATTATGCTTTAAAGCCACTTTCTTTGCCATACTCTATTACGAAATGCACAACACTTAGGCAACAATCAATTTTGTTTAACATTGGTTCGCCATCAATCCTTATAGTGATCAATGGTCGATTAACAATCTACAAATAGGAATTTAACCCATCAATGCATATATACACAACATAATTCGAAAAGACATAAACACTGATACACAGAAGTCACATAACACACATAATTACATCTTACAATATTAGAGTACAGACTAAGGCATTTCAACCTTAGAATGAGTTCTCTCACGATTACATTTTCCTCACTCGGGTTTTCATAAAACTCTATCTATCACTCTATATTCCTCTGTCTTCTATTGAACACGCAGGTTCATCATAATTTATAAGAAAACATTGGATCGGATCATTGGAAGGATCCGATCAAATCCTTTCCACGATTTGCTCAACAACCCCTAAATCTCTCTATTCATATACATATGTGGTAGATTACATTTAATAAGTCTCCTCGAGACTTTTATCCATTCCACCTAATTAGCTTTGTTTAAACAGAATTGTCCTTTGTTTAGCTCCAATGGTCCACATCCTCTCGTTCTCT
Organism: Pinus taeda; assembly: GCA_000404065.3. Taxonomy (NCBI): domain Eukaryota; kingdom Viridiplantae; phylum Streptophyta; class Pinopsida; order Pinales; family Pinaceae; genus Pinus; species Pinus taeda. The sequence goes on along the minus strand of APFE031658609.1, from coordinate 32,838 downwards.
GCTTTGGATTCCTCTTTTGAGTAAGGAGGGTTAGATGCTCCTACATCACTTTCACAATATGATAGTTTAGATTTCCTTTCAAGTCTTGTAGATTAAATTTGTTTCATACTTCATAGATTATATTTCTTTTCAAGTGAAATAGTTTAGGTTTCCTTTCAAAGCACAATAGAGTAAATTTGCCTTTCAAAGTTCAATAGAATAAGATCTCATTTCCTTGTTCAATAAAATATAATTTTGAAGCTTTCATATTAGCATAGTTAGCCTTGAATTTATTCAATTTTCAAGTCTTTAATTTTCATACTTTATTTGATTTTGGTCTTTGAGAAAGAAAATGTGTGTGTGCCTACTAAGATATTGTCATAAGTAGGTTTAATTTTCATCTTGAAATTGGAATAGTTTTCATTTAATTAAAAGTTGATAGCCTAGCATATGTAGTGCAAGTATACTTCACAATTTCACAAACCCTGGATTGATAATTTAATGCAAGTAATTTAACCAACAATTATATTACCCAACAACATTTCCCTATTATGTTATACAATTTGGAATTTGTAATGCTCCTACAACTTTCTATGAGTCGTAATTGGAATATTCTCCAACTTGATCCATGAATGTATGGAAATTTACATAGACAATTTTACAACCTATGGTGATTAATTTGATATAGTTTTGGCCAATATAGAGAAAGTATTAATAAACTGTACGGAATGCCACATATCCTCAGTAAAAAAAAAAAGAGTAATGATGTTAGTTGATGGAATTGTGCTAGGGAATAATATTTCATCCAAATGTATAAAATTAGATCTAGCAAAATTAAAGTTAATATTGAATTTTCCAACTCCAAGAACCTAAAAAGAGGTATGTAGTTTCCTTAGGTATACAGGTTGCTATCAATGATTCATTGAATTATTTTCACAAGTAGCTCATCCTTTATTTTCAATTCTTACTAAAACTATTGATTGTATGTGGAAAGAGAGTTTCCAACATGCCTTTGAGGAATTAAAAGCAATATTATCGAAGACTCCTATCTTAAGAGGTCCCGATTGGTCCCTCCCATTCCATATATCTATGGATGCATTAGATATTGCTGTTGGAATTTTCTTGGGACAACAAGAAGAGAAAATTTTGCATGCAATATATTTTATCAATTAGATTCTCTCCCACAGAACTAAATTACAAAGTAATGGAAAAACAATTTCTTGCAATGATTCATGCAATCAATAAAGTTCAACATTACATAATTGGATATTATGAGATTTTACATATTGATCATGCTATCATTAAATATCTAATGAACAAACAAATTACCAATGGTAGGGATACTAGATGGTTGTTACTACTACAATAATTTGATGTAACCATCATTAATAAACTAGAAAAGGATAATGTGGTAGCATATTTTTATTCCAACTTTTAATATAAATAGAAAAGAGCCATCTTTCATAGATTGTTTTCCTAATGAACATATTTTCAATATTTATTAACTCATCGTGGTTTGAAAATGTCACTGAATATGTTATTGTAAAGAAACTTCCACCTCATCAATCTCCAAATGAACAACAAAGGATCATCAAGCAAATTTAGATATTTCATCTATCAATGGATACCTCTCTTCCATAGGGTTGGATCTAGTTATCTAATGATGCAGAAGAGTGGATGAGATTCATGACATATTGAAGGCTTGTCATGATGTGCGTTGTGGAGGCTATTTCATATATAAGAGGATCAATTATAAGGTACTCCATCAAGGTTACCACTAGCCCTCCATTTTTTGAGATGCCAATTAGTATGTAAAAATATGTGGCAATTGCCAGTATATGGGAAAGTCAGTCCAATTAGATGAATTGCCACTACATATACAAATGGTGGTAGAACCCCTTAAAAACTGGGCTCTTCATTTCATCAAACTTATAAAATATCCATCTTGGTGAAAATCCTAAATCTTGCTCTACACTAATTATGTTACAACTTCAATGGAATCAAAGTCACTGCCAACTGCAATAGAAACAGTGTCAAACTTCCTCCATGGGGAAATGTTGTTAGAAATGGGGCACCATGCGACATTTCCACTAAAGGAGGAACAAAATTTTCTTCAACTCTCATTAAGGATAGCATGGAGACATATAATATTAAACACAAGCTAAATCTTCCATATCATTTTCAAGAAAATGGGTATGTATAAGGGACAAATAAGATAATTGAGACATGTTACCCACCAAAATCGGTGACCCCATAAGAAAAAAAAAATCTCTTACATTAGAAATCCATCAAACCAGTAGTCCCTGATATTCATTTCTCAATGATGATGTGCCATTTTCCTCCACCACCTGCAACAACCACATACCTATTCAAAAGTTCCTTTGATGATTTTGCAATCAAGTACTTATACTGGTTTGTTTTGGGAATTTAGTATGGATAAAGGGGTGATCTATAAGATTGATTAATATTGACTATAAATATATTCTCTCACATCACCAAGGGAGTTAATCATTAGCCTTAGTCCAGTGGGACCTCTTTTGGGACCTTAGGCTTATAGGAGGTGCACTACTTGGGAAACCTGGATTGATATGGAATGTTTATTTTCCCCTACACCATACTTGACACTTTCCATGTCACATTAAAAACCCCTTATATACCACCTACATTCATAAAATCTAATTTGTTATTGGTTCATTGGAATTTGGCGCCCTCTTATCCACATCCTTGAGTTGGTCAAGGAAAAATTTCCTTGGAGGTTGATGAAACTAAAAGAATGGAAAAGCATAATATGGCCACAATGAAAGAAAGAGAAGAAAATGAAAAATGAAAAATATGGTTGAGAAATAGATTAGTGTGTAGGAAAAGTCCTAGCATGAGCTCTACCCTCATCATTAGCCATCACCTAGATTTTGAGAATGTCATGCTCCATTTCATCAAAAGGAACCCTTGCATGTCTTAACCCTAATGAAAGTTGAACTATCTCATCTTAAGGAGTAAAATTAAATTTTATACAATAAATATAAAGCTCCAACCCTTGAGCTATGCACAATAATAGAAAGAATTATCAAGAATAAGTAAAAGGAACACTAGAGGGTAGGAAAAAGTAGGCTAAGCATTATAACTGATGCCTCCATTATTTCTCCCTCCATTACATCTATACACTCAAGATGTGGACTCCTCATCAGTTGATCCCCTTGACCATGGAACTTGGCCATGAATCCTTTTACCCTCCATTGCCACTCATTTACACTAACACCTATTAATTGAGGGGTTGACCTTCGAAATTCCATCTCCCCTTAGGGGTCGGAAGCACCTGATAGGGTTGACCGTTATCCACATCTATTGATGTAGGGAAAACCTTTATGAGACTTTGTCTAGTTAGATATCGGAAGGTGATTGAAGTTCGAAGCAATAATATGCCCTTAACATGCAAGTTTGGTCCACTTAAATGCTTATATGATCTTAGACTCTAATGAACAGTTTCTTTCACTAGATTTTAAGTTGGTATTTTCCAAGTTGTCCACAATAGCTTAGGCCTTAAGGGTGCACACTCCACAGGTACCCAGGCCTTTCAGATAGGTTAATGACTTAGTAGATGAAATTTTTCCAATTACATTAGTGTATCGGGAATTATGATGAATTGAGGATATGATGCATGTCCTAGAGAACCCCCAGGACCCAAGACATTGATGTTCTTTAACCCAACATAGATTATTCTTGATTACTGCACCACTAGAACCAACATGCTCCTAGGTTGGCCTTGACATTACTTGATGGGCAGGCCATGATTCAAATCCTAAATGAGGATAAAAATGACTAGGGAGGGATTGTTGCACTAGATGGGGCCCTAATGTTGGAGAGAAGTGGCCTTGTGTTGACAATTGGAGACCCAAGGAGATGATGTAATGACACCCTAGCTAGATTTGGGACCCCCAGAGCTACATTGAGGTATAATTGAGGGACATTATTCAAATTATGGATGATCATGACACATGGGCACATTTTCAACCTTATGTTTACCATCACATGGCATCTAAATCCCAAAAAGGGCGTGATATCATCACTTAGAAGCTAATTTCTCACACATGTGGAAATTTTGTGGCATAATTTTACATTGATCTAGTGGGTTGGCTTGTAACCCAAGGATTATTTTATGTTTACTTATTTTCAAACTTTTTTTAGGGGCTTCTTAGGCTAAAATTAAGTGAGATAGACCTCATATAAAAATTTCACCTTACCTCTCATTTCATCATCACATGTGAAATAAATGGGTAACTATATGGGCTCATTTTACCTCCTAAACTAGTCAAATAAACCATTCTCTTAGCTTATTATATGATTTTCTGATTATATTTATGCTTATGGAGTGAGTTGAGTTAGTTATGATGTCATGTGGTCTAGCATGTGCTTAATGCAGATTATTAATGAATTTTGAGGTCAAAGTCAAGGATCCAGTGCACAAATGGCAGCAATAACTTGAGGTTGAAAAAGGAGAGGAATTATAGGATGGAATCCCCCTCATCACTTCGAATTCACCTTCATTCAACTTGGAGTACAAGCAGCCAAGTCATGCATTAGACGGCAGCCGAGCAAGTGGAGGATGACTGATGATTATCTCGAGTTCTAGGAGCCGAGCCTCCTTGATTTTAAGGAAGCTATTGGTAGCTTCATTTGTATAAGTAGATAGGCCTAGGGCCTCACTAGGGTCAAATTTTTGTTGTATTTTTGCTTATGTAAACTCTGCTCCAACTTTGAGCTTATTATTTTGTGACAGTTTCATGTAATCTTATTATCGTTTTGGAAATAAAGATGGAATCCATTTTGAGCTAGCACTGAGTTACCTCAGAGGGCTGAAGCTATTGGGTTAGGGCCCAATCCAAGCAGCCAAGCTCCTCTTTACTTGTATTTGTATGTTCTATTTTAGTTTGTAGATGAGGTTGTTGTTAGATGTATTTCTTTTATGGTTAATAATAGGTTGCTTTTGATGATTCACTAGTTTGCTTCCATTTGTGCTTTCTATAGCAGGTTAAGCAGTAATAAAGAGAAGATTCAGAAGGCTAGAAATAGTGCCTTGGCCTCTCTTCCTCCCTTTGGGACCATGATTTGAGGTAAATACCCTCTTGCTGCCCCAAAAACACAGATTTTTCTGATTCTTAGGACTTCCAGTGTTTGCAACTTTTTAGTGGTTAATAGTCTAGTTTTGCTTTGCTTCAAAACTTCTTCATCATGCAAAATTCTTTATTTACAATATTCTTCTTTCATGCTTTCCTTTCTTGCAACAGTTATCAGTATTTCCTTCCATAGATCATAGTTTAGACTATTTTGATGCAAAATTTGGTTTTCCTAGATGCACTTATTTCATTGCTTGCTTGATCTTATTGGTTGACTGTTAGTTTTTTGTGCAACAGATATCTTCTAGAAGAAAGCTAGCCTATTATCCATCCCATCCTCCATCTGATCCATGCCCTACAGGTCACCCAAGTCTCCCCTCAATTCTACCTTAGTTTCCTGCATTTTCCATAGAATGTCTTCCTCTCTCCTTGAGCAAATCCAATCATATTTCTCTCTCCTGATGATTCTTGGTAGACCCTAGGCACCTCGACACCTTGTCCCAACCTTCATCCACCTTTTCTACCCACTCTCACACCCTCAAAACAGTGAAAACTGCTCTCGGCCTCCTCCTGTAGAACATTGTTTTTCCTCCTGTAGATTTCCTGTGTCCTCCTGTAGATTTTCCTGTAGGTTTCTTTTCAAGGCCGAGTGTGGAAAAGCCTCCAGAAGGCCACCTGAGACCTCCTAGGACCCATCCACACCATCCTCCATTCTCTCAAGTCCCAAAACCACCCTCAAATTCCACCTATTTGCTACCACATTCACACACAATAAATTATATGCATGTCAAATTCACATAAAAATACATAAAAATCCAAAAAGATGTTTTTTGCCTATTTACTTCCAAAAATAACTCAGTTAGATGTTGTTTACTTCCTTTAATAGGTAATGGCATTCCTTTCATGGTTTTCATAGTGCTTTCTACAAAAGTAGGATTAGTTAGTTAATTTGGGTTTACTAGGTTTTCTTTACATTTCAGTCTTCCTCCTTTCTACAGTTAGAGTAGCATATATAGAGTAATCTTTCTCTCCTTTCATCACATATAAATATTCTTCTGGAATCCATAGAAGTTAGCTTGAGCTCCTAGTGATCTTGCACTAGCTGACCAAGTGACAACCTGCAGTAAGAACTAGTACTTGTGCATACAGCACCAACACTTCCAAGTTTGTTACGAACTACCAAGTTGATAAGAGTAAAGAAGGCAGCCCCGAGTCGCAACATTATTGTTGCAATACTAGTGCTCACCATTCTTTTTGGTGCCATTGCCGACGAAGCATCAAAGTATCATGTGATTACTTCTTTCTTCTATTTTCTATTGCAACATTCTATTAATAGTTTATTTCAGCAAAAGTAGACTAGCCCTTTCTTTTCCTTCAGTTCTGAATTTCCTTGCTTTCCTCTTCAATTTTGCAAATTTCATTTCAGCAAAAGTAGACTAGTCATTTCTTTTCCTTCAATCTCTACATTTCCTTTCTTTCCTCTTCAATTATGCAAATTTCATTTCAACGAGTTCATTTCAGTTAGTTGCAATTTGTTTTGTTCAATCAATTTTAGTTGTGCAGGTACTATTAGTGTGGGGAACAAGAAACAAAAACCAACCAAAAATATTTACTTTCATGCCTTGTAGGAATAAAGATAACGCAGTAATTTTTTTTTCCAACACCCCCATTGCTTCACACAACCAACCTTCTCTCTTCTTCGGTGGCTGTGATCAAGAAGCACCCTTAGGTGAATAGCCAGACATATTTGAAGAACCTGTAGGGGAAGGAAAAGAAGAAGAAAACATTCCTTTGGAGCCAATGAACACATAAATGTTAGGGGGAATGGAGAGAGAATAGAGGGTACCTTTCCCATTTGGGAGACTAATGGGGACACCAAAATGAAGAATATAAGCCCTTCTGCCCTGCCTCATTTCCATGGTCTAACTACAGAAGATCCTGACACCTTTTTGTTTTAGTTTGTTGTTATGTGTCGAACCTATGACTATGCAAAATATGAGTAAAAGTTGAAATTGTTCCCTTCTACTCTCAAGGATGCAACACTATGCTGGTTCATGGGACTACCTAGAAATATCATCACAACTTGGGCTCAGATGCATCAAGCCTTTAACAACAAGTATCGAGACTATTGTAGGTCAAAGGATACTAAATAAGAAATTTTACGAATGACTATAGGAAGTGATGAGTCCCTGGAAGACTATGAAGAGAGGTTCTAGCTTGGTTACAAAAGGGTCAGGTGGACACTTGACCCTGAGTCTCTGAAGTTGGTCTTGCTCAGAGGAATTCAAGAAGATCTTTTAGACACCCTCCATCTACTAGCCGGGAAAGACATATACAAACTATCCTATGAGGACATAAAAACAGTTTTTAGAAACCATTCTAGAGCAGCCAGAAAGAAAGGTAGGGGAGTCAACCCATAGCCAGTACCTCTTACTCTAACTCATCCATTAAAGGAGAAATTGGAAACATGCTGGAAGACTTCAAGAGTGATATTTGCAAACTCTTGTCATGCAAATATATACCTTACATATCAAAAGGAAACAAGAGCAAGTAGAGAGGGCTTTGGCCATTTTTTTCCCTACATGCACCAGGATGCATCCTAGGAATGAATTCCCATTGAACTCTATAGAGGTTTGTTCAGTTTGTGAAGAAAATCATTCTACAGACAATTTCCCTTCCTTACCCAGACTTAAAGTTGTATATCAAGGGGCTGAGGGAGTCATTGAACAGCTCTATTACATAAACCAAAGGAGGCCACATGGACCTAGACCATATCAACAGGGGTACATCTCAGGCATACTACAACGCCAACCAAGTCACTTCCATACCTTCTTGGGCCCCCCCTACTCATCTTTCCTGGTCCACATCTCCTCCTTGGTCCTTCACATCTCCATATCATGCCTAACCAGCCACCCATTCATTTTAATCCTATGCTCAATCGCAGCCTCAGTGGAATGCATCTCATCAGGGGTGGAGGCCCCAATACAACTCTCCTCCCACTCTTTTGCCTCCATCACTTGCCCAACCACAACCGTTACCTCATGCTACACCAAAGAAACCCAAAATGCCTACCCAGCTAAATCCAAACCCGAACAATAGACAGGCTCAGCAAGTGTATAGTTTGGAACCATCATGCCCGACTTATCCTGTGGAGATTCAGGAAATTAACTTGCGATATTGGAAATTTCTCCCAGATAGCCAACCTCCACCTAGGGAGGTTTAGGAAGATAAAGAGGAAAGTGAACCTAAAGCAAATCAACCCTTTCCTGAGAGACTATCCCCGATAGTCCAGATTACCCTAGAAGAAACTAAACTCCTAGGAGAATTGAAACATTTCTGTATGAAGATAACACTTCTCCAAGCCATAAAAGATGTGTATAAATATAATAAGTTGATCAAAGAGAAGTGCTTTAGGCATCCAGGAAGGCCAAGAGAGATGCCCCAACCATCAATGTCATAGGGCAACTGTCTGACCTGATGTTAGGGCAGGCAATTTGTCCAAAATATCTGGACCGTAGAAGCCCAGTAGTTGATGTCCACATCAATGGCACCATGATCCCACACACCTTGATTGATCTAGGAGCTAGCATTAATGTGATGACAATGGACACAATGCTCAAACTCAACCTCCAGGGCTCCTTGTGGAAGACCACGACTGTGCTACAGCTTGCAAACCACTCCAGCATGACCCTTGAGGGGATTGTGGAAGATTTGATGGTCTCCATTGATTCTTGGGAGTACCCTGCTAATTTCTTAGTTCTCGAGCCAAAGGAAAAGCTCACTGGGTATCCTCTCATTCTGGGAAGACCTAGTTGGCTATCGTCGATGCCTACATCAACTGTCGAGGTGGTAACATGACTATAAAGAATGGGTACATGTCCAAACAGTTAATCCTATATCCTCCTGCCCAACCCTTGCTAGAACATGATCTTCCTCTCTGGTTGGAGGAGGAAGATGAGGATGAAGTCTATTTTGGACCGCTTTGTGCATTAGAAATCGCAATGGGGGGGGGAAACCGCAATATGAGGATGATATGATTGAGAATCTAATTCAGAATCCACCACCCAGTGTATCACCATTAGAGGACACAAGAAGAGAAACCCAAAACAACCCCTCAACTGGTCTTTGTGCAGACGACTCCACTCCTCTCCGTGTTAAGAATATAGAGTTCAGCCCAGAAAGAACCTTGAAAATCAATCCATCCCTATCCACTTCCCAGGAGAAGGAACTATGTAGCCTGCTAAGAAAACACCTAGATGCCTTCGCTTCGAGTTATAAGGAGAAGAAGGGAGTGCACCCTTCAGTATGCACTCATCATATATACATCAAGGAGGATTGCAAGCCAGTCAGGCAGCCTCAAAGGAGAATGAATCCAACACTTAAAGATATTGTTAAGGAAGAACTACAGAAATTGCTTGACGCAAGATTCATCTATCCCATCTCTGACAATGAATGGGTCTCTCCTTTGGTGCTAGTGCCCAATAAAAATGGTAAGTGGAGAATCTGTGTCAACTATCAGGAATTGAACAAAGCCACTAAAAAGGACTATTTTCCTTTACCTTTCATAGATCAAGTGTTAGACGGTCTGGTAGGGAAAAAAAATTTATCTTTCCTAGATGGGTTTAGTGGGTACAATTAGATTCAAATCAGCCCGGGAGACCAAGATAAGACCACTTTCACTTGTCCTTGGAGTATGTTTGCATACATGTTCCTTCCTTTTGGTTTGTGTAATGCTCCAGCCACTTTCCAAAGAGCGATACTGAGTATATTTTCTAAATTAGTTCATGAAGCAATAGAGATATACATGGATGACTTTACTCCTTATGGTTCTAACTTTTAGGAAGATTTGTCTAACTTAGGAAAAGTTATGGATAGGTGTATTGAGATGAATCTATCCCTTAGTCCAGAAAAATGTGAATTCTTAATGACTGAAGGGACTGTGCCAGGTCATGCAATATCTCAGTGAGGACTGCAAGTGGACCCCAACAAAATTGCCATCATCCAAAGGATCCCACCTCCTCAAAAAGTGAGAGATGTAAGAAGTTTCCTAGGATTAGCTAGGTATTACCCAACATTCATTAAAGATTTCAGCAAGATAGACTCTCCTTTGTTTGGCTTCTTAGGTAAAGATGTCGAGTTCATATGGTCGAAAAACTATTAAGAAGCCCTAGATACTTTGAAGAGCAAGCTCGTGACTGCCCCAATTCTGAGAGGCCCAAACTGGGCCCTACCTTTCCACATTCACACAGATGCCTCGAAAAAATAAATAGGAGTAGCCTTGGGACAAATTGACGAAAAGTTGCCTTATGCCATATGCTTTATAAGAAATTTTTTTGCCAAAGGTAGAGTTCAAATATACCATGACCAAGAACAAACTCCTAGCTGTCGTGCATTCCTTAAACAAATTCAGACATTATCACAGGCTATCAAACTTTTGTGCACACTGATCGTGCTGCAATTAGATATTTAATGAACAAACTAGATGTAAATGCTCACATTATTAGATGGTTTCTTTTGCTGCAGCAGTTTTATTTGACCATTATTGATAAGCTTGGTAAAGAAAATGTTGTTGCTGACTTTTTGTCTAGAGTAAATTTGCCTACAGGTGAAGAAGGAATGGTGGATGACCAAATGCCAGATGAACATCTATTTGCTATCTCAGTACTCTCTCCATGGTTTGCTGATATAGCAAACTACTTGGTTTCAGCACAGTTTCCACCACACCTGTCCTCAAAAGAGAAGAGCAAGATAATAAGAAAAAGCACCCCTTTCACCTAGATTGGGGGAAATCTCTTCAAACTTGGCCCAGATCATATCTTGAGAAGCTGTGTCAGGGAGGAGGAAGTCTTTGACATCCTCCTGACCTGTCATGATGGGCCTTTTGGAGGTCATTTTGCAGCAAAAATAACTACCTTCAAGATATTGCAAGTAGGCTACTACTGGCCCACTCTTCATCAGGATGTGAGGAGATATACCAGCCAGTGTGATCAGTGTTAGAGGATGGGGAAACCTACTCCAAAGGATGAGATGCCCATGCAACCTCAAGTTACCTTTGAGCCATTTGAGAAGTGGGGCATGGAATTTGTGGGGCCTATTAGCCCTCCTTCAAAGCAAAAACAATACATCATTGTGTGCACCGATTACCTAACAAAGTGGTTAGAGACAAAAGCAATCAAAGTAGCGTCAGAGGAAAAAGTAGATGAATTTTTTATAGAGAACATATTCTACAAGTTTGGGTATCCAAGACAGTTGGTCATAGATCAAGGTAGTTAGTTTACTTCCAATTTGATTGAAGACCTGCTCATTCATCATAGAATCAAGCACAGGACTTCGACCCCTTACCATCCACAAGCCAATGGGCAGGTGGAGGTCACTAACCAAGTATTGGAAGGGATCTTGACAAAGGTAGTGAGCAATAGTAGAAAAGACTAGGCATACAGATTAGTTGAGGTGACTTGGGCCTACAACACAACATGGAAGACCACCACAGGGTTCACACCCTATGAGCTGGTCTATGGGAAGAAGGAGCTTTGTTGTCAATAGAATTTGAATTCAATACCCTAAGGATGGCATCTCAGCTGGACCTAGACCTCAGCCATGCACAAAAAGAAAGATTACTTCAGCTCAATGGATTGGATGAACACAAAATGTAGGCCTTTCTCCATAGAAAGGTAGTTCAGCTTCAGATAAAAATATGGCATGGAAAAAATATCAAGGAGAAGCAATTCCAAGAGGGAAATTGGGCACTACTCTATGATTCAAGATAGAAATATTTCAAAGGCAAGCTAAGGACAGGATGGTTGGGACACTACACTGTGGAGAAATGCAATGACAATGTTTCAGTTCTAATCAAAACCACTGATGATGAAGCCATCCCCGTGCTTGTCAATGGAAATCGGTTGAAAGTCTACAAGAAACCCCTCTCCAAGTGAGAATTCATTAAATATTTGAATATAGTGGTGGTAGTGGAATATTTCTTAGCCTCCACTTCACCCACTCACTGAAGAAAAAGAAAAAGAGAAATAAAAAATAAGGACTCAAGTGAAAATCTCGATGAGGCGCTTGAGTCCCATCATTGGGTTGAAAACCTCTTTTGAGGTAGCCCAATGATGGCAAAAAAAAGAGAGAAAAATAAAATCCCTGGGTGAAAACCTCCCTTGGATGTGCCCAGGGCAGGAAATTAGGGTGAAAACCTCCCTGAGGTGCCCTAGTTGTTTAAAAAAAAAAATGAGAAAAAAAGAAAGAAAGTGAATTTTTAATTGCATTGCAGGTTGTAGGAGGACTACAGTAAGTAGCAGAAGGTGCTAAGGGAGCCATGAAACCAACACCAGCACCTATCCTACCTTTCCACACCTTTCTCCATCATTCTTGGCATTTCTTTCACCTCACTGTGCTTCTTTTTCAAGAATTGTGTTTTCTACAAGAGGCTCTGTGTTTTGTTCAGGAGGCTCCTGTAGGAATTACAAAGAGCTAGAAATGGGTATAAAAGGTAGTTTGAGGGACAAGGAAGCTTCATAAAGAACCTATAAACCCTCCTACAACCTTCAAACCTCCTTTCCATCATTTCCGAGCCTACATCACACCCCTAGCATCATTCTTCTTCCTGTCCAAGAAAAACATAAAAAAAAAAAATAGTTTTTCAAGAAAAGAAAAAAAAATTAAGAAAGGAAATAGCACCATCCACCTCACCTGAAGCCTACCTATTACCTCTCCATCTCTATCTACATCTCTGGTATCATCCTCAAAACTCCAACCATAGAAAGAAGCTGAAGTTTCAAGGGGAGAAGCAGCCACAGGAGCCCCTGTAGGAATTCTTGTAGCAGCTAATCCCATTAAAATCCATCATTAGCAACAAGAGAGTGCAAACATGAAGGTTGAAGAAGACACCTGAAGCTTAGATCTAGCCAGAGAAGAACTTGCACAAGACACAACCACACATTAGCAAGCAGACAACATGCACCAAAAGAAACATAGGCATGTAGTAGAGAGAGAGAGAGCCATGCATGCCCCCATTGAATATCAAAATATGCAAGAAGTGGTTTAAATTTGAGGAGGAGATAAAGTCTTTAGGAGAAGGAAATACATAAGAAAATTATGCTTATTTAAAAAAAGAAAACATTGTCTCATCTGTTTCTCTATTTTTCTTCAAAAATTGTTGTCTCCATCTCCACATTTGGTTTTCCAAATAAGTATAAACAACATGACAGGAGGATTTATGAGGAAGGAGCCCACCAACTCCTCCAAGCTCCATGCACATCCCCAAGTAGTGGACATATTCACAAGAGAAAATTGTATGAACTTTTTTGAGAAATTCTGAGGGTTTGATGAGGAAATTGCCTAAGAATTTGCCCAGTCTTTGGTCCCTCACTCAAGAACACATGCCATTGTCACCTTTAGAGGTCTTTCCATGGAGATAACCACTGAATTTATCAATAGAGTCACTACCCTTCCTCTTGGGCTACCTTGGAGTAAGGATGAGAAACCAATTGGCTAGGCTGCTAAGAAAAAAAAATTCCAAAACAATGAAACCCCTATGGAGGATAAAAATGGCATTAGAAGGGCTAGCATACCATATCCTTGGGATGAGGTTAGCTACCAAATAATCAAATATGTTTCCTATGACGGGAGGTACAACATTGTCTATGGTTACCACTTTAGAATCCTCCATGAATTAAGGTATGGGATGGACACTCCAGCACCTCAGAAGCTCAGCATCCCCTACTTCCTCATGCAGTCCCTCATTGACTCCAGCACTAAGGTTCAAGCAGGAAATTTAGAGTAGCTAGCTCATCATGGGTTAATCAAAATTTTAGTGGAAGAAGCCCTCCATACATTTGAACTCCCTATAGCATGAGAAATCTTCCGAAATATGATAGCTGAGGATGACATAAAGACTCTCACCTATGATATCAGTCCTACTGGCAGTGAGGAGGAAGAGTAGAAAGGAGGAGAAGGTGGAGAAACTAGTGACTTAGCAGAACAAGAAAGGAAAGAGGAAGAAACTAAGATAGAGGAGGAGAAATTTGAAGAAACAAAGCAGGAAGAAATAGAGAAAGAAAAAGAGACAGAAGGAGGAGAGAAAGAAGCAGAAAAGACAAAACAAGGAGAAGTGTCCCCTAAAACTCTATAAAGAGAGGCAGCAACTGCTCTCACTGCCATCAATACACCAATCAATCCAAAACAAAAGAGGAAAAGGCAGGCCTCCATGTATTTTAGGGCTAGGACGAGCACAAGAATCAAAACAGGGAAACCTCAGCCCTCTTCAAAAGTGCCAATTACAATTAAAGATTCACCCTCTACCCAAGGAAAATAATCCCCTTCCAAGGAACCTATCACATATGAAAGGGGGACTCCTAGATCTCCCACATGGAAAGAAAAGTAGAACTATAGGACCCAAACACAGTCCTACAGGGGACTCAGACAGCTCTACAGGAGGCACTATCAAAACTATAGGAGACCCAAAAGCTTGAGAAAGAAATGGAAGGACAGCCACAGGTAAAGGAGGAAGAAATAGAGCTATAAGAACTTGATCCCCATCCTAGTCTTACCTCCTACTACAATCTACTTGAGGGAGGAATAATAATTCCACAAAAATTTGCAATTCCATCATTCTTCAAATTAGAGAAAGAGAGAATAAGAACACATAGGTGGATGCAAATCCTCAAATCCAAAGGAATTGAGGATATTGGCCATATGGAGAACAAACTTAGAGAAATTGGCAAAGAGTTGAGTGATATCAGACACAAGGAAGCAATTACAAGAAGCCAACTTGAAACTGAAAATGAATTGCTAATAAGGCAGCAGCAAGAGAAACAGACCCAACTAGCATGCATGCCCAGCTTATCCATGGAGGCATTGCAATGTAGAACACTAACAAAATCCTATGGCCTATATCTCAAGGACCAATGGTTGCAATTGCAGATAAATACTTTGGCACAAAGAGGCACAATGCCTTTCCAAGATTATAGGCAGTTTATGGACCTGTGTGACCAAAGCATATCATAAGATAAGGCAAAGATGGCAGAATTATACCCACATAACATGGCCCTCATAGACATGAATGTGTGGGATCCCAGTGCCAAGCTGGGGACCTGCAACTAATGGCCATGGCCTCATGGATGAACCATGAAGAGTTGAGGGCAATAGAAATAAGAAGGTTGATGATAAAAGAGCAGAACGAACCATTAATGATAAGAGTTAAGCCATCAGATCCCATGGCACTCATCAGTACACATAACCTACTTACCAATAATCCTCAAATTTCTCCTAGATATATAAGTGATAAGGCACAAGCCATTGCACATTTTGAGTATATGCAAAGGCTACCTGGTAATGACTATGTGCATGCATGCATGAGGAGATGGAACACCTTACCACAAAATCTGCATATCAAGGAATATCATTCCCCCATGAGGATTAAGGATGCATTAACAAGAATGCCACTGTACAAGTGCTCCATGCAGAGGCTGAAGGTCAACTGGGTTGGCCTGAAACTGAGTCCCCCACTGCTATTAGGCATGCTGGAAGGCAAAAGAGAAGAAGAAGAGGAGCATCAGTGGGAAGAGATAGAAAGGAAGGCATGATTCTATGACAAGGAAGAGGAGACTACATCAGAAGCTTGGGATGCTAGGGAGGACACCAGGGCCGTAAAAGATGAGGAGATGGACTAAGTTTCTCAGAGGATGAGCAACGCTTTCAGTAGGGGGTGATGATGAGCCTCATAAATGGGTAATTATAGGGCTCATTTTACCTCCTAACCTAGTCAAATCAACCATTATCTTAGCTTATTGTATTATTTTCTGGTTATATTTGTGCTTATGGAGTGAGTTGGATTAGTTATGATGCCATGTCATCTAACATGTGTTTAATGCATATTATTGATAATTTTGAGGTCAAAGTCAAGGATCCAGTGGACAAATGGCAACAATAACTCAAAGTGGACAAATGGGAGGATTGATAGGAGGGAATCCCCCTCATTTATTACTCCTCACTTCGAATTCCCCTTCACTCATCTCAGAGTAAAGCAGCCAAGTCATGCACTAGAAGGCAACCGAGCAAGTGGAGGATGACTGATTATTATCTCGAGTTTTGGGAGCCAAGCCTCCCTGATTTTAAGGAAGATGTTGGTAGCTTCATTTTAATAAGTAGAGAGGCCTAGGGCCTCACTAGAGTTGGATTTTTGTTATATTTTTGTCGGATTTTTGTTGTATTTTTTCTTATGTAAACTCTTATCCAACTTTGAGCTTATTATTTGTGACAGTTTCATGTAATCTTGTCATTGTTTTGGAAATAAAGATGAAATCCCTTTTGAGCTAGCACTGAGTTACCTCACAGGGTTGAAGCTCTTGGGTTAGGGCCCAATCCAAGCAGCCAAGCTCCTGTTTACTTGTATTTGTATGTTTTATTTCAATTTGCAGAGTAGGTTGTTGTTAGATGTATTTCTTTTATGGTTAAGAATAGGTTGCTTTTGAT
Source organism: Pinus taeda (assembly GCA_000404065.3). NCBI lineage: Eukaryota > Viridiplantae > Streptophyta > Pinopsida > Pinales > Pinaceae > Pinus > Pinus taeda. Next base: position 16,276 of record APFE031658609.1, on the reverse strand, counting down.
GATTCAGTAGTTTTCTTCCATTTTTGCTTTCCATATCATGTTAAGAAGTGATAAAGAGAAGATTCAAAAGGCTATCAATAGTGCCTTTGCCTCTCTTCCTCCCTTTGGGACCATGATTTGAGGCAATGACCCTCTTGCTGCCCCAAAAACACAGATTTTTCTCATTCATAGGAGTTCTAGTGTTTGCAAGTTTTTAGTGGTTAATAGTCTAGTTTTGCTTTGCTTCAAAACTTCTTCATCATGCTCACTTCTTTACTTACAGTAGTCTTCTTTCATGATTTCCTTTCTTGTATCAGTTATCAACATTTCCTTCCATAAATCATAGTTTAGACTATTTTGATGCCAAACTTATTTTTCCTAGATGCACTTATTTCATTGCTTGCTTGTTCGTATTGGTTGACTCTCAGTTGTTTGTGCAACAAATCTCTTCTAGTAGCAAGCCAGCCTATTAGCCATCCCATCCTCCATTTGATCCATGCCCTACAGGTCACCCAAGTCTCCCCTCAATTATACCTTAGTTTCCTGCATTTTCCATAGAATTTCTTCCTCTCTCCTTGAGCAAATCTAATCATATTTCTATCTCCTGATGATTCTTGGTAGACCCTAGGTGCCCTTAAACCTGATTTCAACCTTAATCAACCTTTTCCACCCACTATCACACCTTCAAAATAGTGAAAACTACTCTCGGCCTCCTCCTGTAGGCCTCATGTAGAACATTGTTTTTCCTCCAGTAGATTTCCTGTGTCCTCCTGTAGATTTTCCTGTAGGCTTTCTTTTCAAGGCCGAGTGTGGGAAAAGCCTCCAGAATGCTACCTTAGACCTCCTAAGACCCATCCACACCATCCTACAGTCTTTCAAGTCCCAAAACCACCCTCCAATACCACCTGTTTGCTGCCACACTCACACACAATAAATTATATGCATGTCAAATTCACATAAAAATCAAAAAATATGTTTTTTGCTTATTTACTTCTAGAAATAGCTCAGTTAGATGTTGTTTACTTCCTTGAGTAGGTAATGGCATTCCTTTCATGGTTTTCATAGTTCTTTCTGCAAAAGTAGGATTAGTTGGTTAATTTGGGTTTACTAGGTTTGCTTTACATTTCAGTCTTTCTCCTTTCTATAGTTAGAGTAGCTTTTGTAGAGTAATCTTTCTCTCCTTTAATCACATGTATAGATTCTTCTAGAATCCATAGAATTTGGCTTGAGCTCCTAGTGATCTTGCGCCGGCTGACCAAGTGACAACCTGCAGTAAGAACTAGTACTAGTGCATACAACACCGACGCTTCCAAGTTTGTTACGAACTACCAGGTTGATAAGAGTAAAGAAGGCAGCCCAGTTGTTGCAGCATTATTGTTGCAATACTAGTGCTCACCAACATGTGGACTATTTCAACCTCCTTATAAATTCCATCCTAGTTGGTGTAGCCTTATACTCTTATGGAGACGTGATCTTTATGGATAGTTTTGTTATTGGAGACTAGCTCTTGTTGTGGAGATATCACTTTGGGATAATGAAGGATTCGTTCACGCATATCTTGTGAGTATCTTTATTGTTGAATATATGTTAATGGTTATTGCATGCAATAATTGTTTCTAAGGTTAAAACATCAAACAACAATGGACTCGTCGAACATGACGAGATCAAACCACTCCTTCTTAGGGTTCATTAAACATACTTGGAGGGATTCATCCGAAGGATGAGCTTATAGATCAAGCATATGTTTTCCTCCTCAAACTTGTTAAAAAATAAAGAGGTACTGACCATCAATGGTTGGGGAAATTGGGAAAATGGGATATTCTACCCAATATGACGATGAGTCTCTCTTGAACATGAAACTCTTCCACTTCATCTTTGTGGTTGTTGGGTTGAGAACTCTGATTGTATTTTGGTTCATCATACCATTTTAGAGCCTCCATTTTCAATTTTGGGTCAATATTGTCAACTCCATTTAGTGTTACCAGTTTGTTCAAGAAACGTCATTCAGTTAATATCTGTTGTGATACTCTTAAGACTTCATTCCATGGCTTTGATTCCTGAACTAGTTCCACATAAAAGTTTTTATGTCTTAAATCATGATACTCGTTTCGTGTCATTGATTTGCGATACATCAAGGCCCTCCTGTGAGAGGTCACTTCCTATCGACATCAACCCATTATCCAAGATGTTGACATAGAAACTCTTCCTTCAATACCTTGGTACTTGCATACATCAATGGAAAGTTTCCTCACTCTCAACGATAGGTTTACATCATTGGCCTTTGATCAATATATTATGTGTGGTGTTCAACTTCACCTTATTCATTCACACCATACTGATTATGTTGTAGTACCTTGAGAGCCATTAAAATCATGGGTGGTTTCTCTTATGTCTATTAAGAACTTACATCATTGGCCGATAATCAGATGGTGTCTGGTATGTTTGACTCCAACTTCTTTATTCGCATGGTTAGACTCATAAGTTGGATGATCGAGTGAACAAGATAGAAGACCTCGAATCTAGTTCCAACCATCTAGGCTAAAATTTCAAAATTAATACAAGATCATAATGTATGATGGCTATGATCATATAGATAGTCATCCAATCACGGGTCCACCATTTTTCATCAGTGGACATGCCTTCTTGATAATTTTATATGTGACATTAGCTTATGTGTTGAGCATGGGTATGCCTCCCTCAGTGAATATATCATGATATAAATGTAGTATAACAAATGATGATCCAACTATTTTTTCTTGATCTGGACTTGTCACAAGGTAAAGCACTTCATCCATCATCCACTATTTTAGACTTTGTGCTTTAGGGGGCAATCTGTTATAGGCCATTTTTCATAGCTGGTCAATAGTCCTACAAACTAGATCAATCAACATCCATGAAAACCTTATCATCATCCCTACACAAAGCCCTAAGCATGAATTTCTTAAATCCCTGAGTTTATGACCTTTACTGCCTCATTTCAGTGCTTTCAAGGCCTAGTGCACCTTGGCCCTTTAGGGACTTTCTTTGAGTAGTAAGTTGATAAGTTCCACACCTACTCTGATTAGAGCAGGTTTTCCCTTGTTGGGGGTGCGCTGATAAAAAAATTTGGGAAAAATAAGAAGAATCTTGAATTTTCCTCTTCCAGAAGCTTCCAGGAGTTGTTATAACCATTTAGCTTGGATAACAATTTTGAATCCTATCTCCCCTACCTTGGAATTTTCACCTTCTTATACCTTAAGCTCGTCCTCTCGTCAAGAGTGGACCTCAAGCCTAGATTGGTAAACGGATAAGAATTCCTAAACTACCATCCTCTCCTATATATTTACTTCCATCCACAAGCTAGGTGTTCGATTTTGGAGATTAATCATACCATTATGTTATTGTTTTGATCATAAGAGAGACATCATTCCCATGCATTAGGGTGGATTTGAGGTGTACATTATGGAAAGGAAGGACAAGCCAACTTGAGAGGTTCTCTACAAGATCGACTTCCACTTTTGGTTGTAAACTATCTCCCTTCCATTTTAATACAAAGAGTATACCATTTTCCCACATGTTTTATCTTATGTTTATGTACATGTGTTGATCCATTGAATAAAAGGATTGGATAATGCTACATAGACATCGTAGATCTTTGGCTTTTTTTGTTTATTTGTGTAGGTTTTAATTATAACATTTGGAGCTATGGTCAGAGTTGAGAAGCCAAGAGGAGAGAAGAACTCACGACTGATCACAAGTAAGCTATCTTTCCATTTTAAAATTATTCTAAGGGAAACTTTATAGTCTTTGATTTATGTTATTCTAGACCAGGCCACTAGTTTAGGGAAGATACTTTTATTCGCAGTCATGGATTTCATATATAAAAAGGGTAAAATAAATGTTATATCATAAAGAGAAATCTCTAACCCTCGAGTTATGCACAATAATACAAAGTGTTATCAAGAAGAATTAAAAGATGCACTAGAGGGGTGGAAAAATTTGGTCGAGAAAGGTAACTCATGCCTCCATGATTTCTTCCTCTATTACATCTATACACTTAGGACATGGATTCCTTGTTAGCTAGTATGCTTGACCATGGCACTTGGCCATGAAGCCTTTTCCCCTTAATTGCCACTCATTTACACTAAAACCTATTGATTGATGGGTTGACCTTGGAAAGGCCATCTCCCCTTAAGGGTTGGAAGCACCTAATAGGTTTAACCATTAACCACATCCATCAAGGCAAGGGACACCTTTTAGGGACTGAATATACTTAGATATCAAAAGGTGAAATAAGTTTGAAGTATTAATATGCCCTTAAAATGTAATTTTGGTCCACTTAGATTATTATATGATCTTAGTCTCTAATGAATGGTTACTTTCATTGGAGTTTAAGTTGGTTATTTTTCAAGTGGCCCACAACAACGCAATCCTTGAGGGCATCCACTCCACAGGTGCCCAAGCCTTTCAAAGAGGTTTATAAATTACCATATGTAGTGTTTCCCACTTAAATCAAAGAATTTGGAATTGTGATGACTTGAGAATATGATGCATGCCACATAGCACCCTCGGACTAAGGACATTCATCTTATTTGGCCTAGCACAGAGAATTCTCAATGGTTACACCACTAGACCATGAATGCCCCCAAGTTTTCCTTGATATTACTTGATGGGTAGGTCATGATTTAGAGATGAAATGAGGATGGTCTTCCCTAACATGACTAGGGATGGTTTTTTGCATCTGATGGATCCCTAAGGTTGGGAGAGGAAGCCTTTCGTTGACCATTAGAGACCCATGGAGATGATGTGGTGACACCCCAGCTAGATTTGGGACCCATGGAGCTACTTCGAGGTCGTTTTGAGGGAAATTCCTTTAATGATGGATGATCATACACATGGGCACATTTTTATCCATACACTCAACATCACATGGCATCTAGAGCCCAAAAATGTAATGGTGTCATCACTTAGAAGCTAACTGCTTACACATATGCGCATCTTGTGGCATTATTTTACATTGAACTAGTGTATTAGCATGTAATCCAAGGATTATTTTATGTTTACTTATTGTCAAAATTGTTTTAGGGGACTCTTAGGATAAAATTAAGGTAGAACTCATATAAATAAAGGTCACCTCACTTCTTAACTCATCATCACTTGACTATTTTGGCATCCTTAGACATTCCCGCCTAGCTATTGTAGCCTTATACTCATGTGAATATGTGATATTTGTGGATAATTTTTCTATTGGAGACTATATCTCGTTGAGGAGACATTACTTTGGGATAATGAAGGATTTTTTAATGCATATCTTTAGGGTGTAGATTTATTGTTGAATATTTTTTAGTGGTTATTGCATGCAATATTTTTTTCTAGGTTTCTATATTCTTGTTTAATTACATATTTGTATATGGTATTTTGGTGGAATATTCAATGATTTAATTAGAGAATATTGGACATGCCTTGAGGACATCCTACAAATATTTCCTCTTGATTTTGTCCCCTCATAAAGTGATAACTAGGGCTTTGAAAATCTAGATTTCTTCCTCCCTTACTCCCTTCTAGGGCTTGATATCTCCATAGCAGTTGTCCCTTAGATTCCATAATTTATATTTCTCTCTCTTCTTCTCATTTTTGGCCCTTCAAGGCAGGTCACTAGGGCTAGGGCACAGAGACAAATTCAATTAGGGGGAAGACGTTGGATTTTATAGAGGTTTTCCTTGTGGATTGCACCTAATTTCCTCAAGATATAGCCTTTTCCATGGTTGTAATTGTATCCTTATGGTTGATGTCACAAACCCTATGAAACCCTAGCTTAGAATCAAAGCTTCAAATTAGGACTTATTGAAGGCTTGTGGCTCCTTTTTTCGATCATATTTATTTTTCATAAGCCTTTTCTTAGTCTTGTGTGCCTTTGTGAGCCATTATTATTGCCCATTCCTCAAACCCTAGGTTATAAGTATGTTTAATAGGTCTCTTGGAAAGCACATTATTCCTTGTCTCTTTGGATTGTTCCTTGTCCTTAGTCTAAGTGCCCTTCTTGAGATTATCCCATTAGTCACCTTTGAACCACTACCTTAGAATACCTATTAGGTGACTAATACCGTGAAGCCTCTAATGTGGTGAAAATACACTAAAGAGTATGAGGTGGTTTGTTGTGGTGATAGTGGTCCTCCACCTCAGTGTTGTCTCTTGGTTTAGTTCCTGTCTTGTGAGACCTCTAATAAGACCTGTTAGATTTTGAGGCAACAAGATTATCATAACAAAACTTGTCCAACCCCACATCAAGGATTGGGAAAATAGACTACCTAAAGAATTATGGGCCTATTAAGCTGCATGATGAAACACCATTGGCTACACTCCATATGAGCTAGTATATGGGAATATATTTATTTTCTCAATAGAGAAGTCCATACCCTTAGGATAGTAGTGCATATGGGTGTGAATCTATCTAAGACATAGCAACAAATACTTCTTCAAATAAATGAGCTAGATGAACATTCTCAAGCTACTCCACATCAAGCAATAATTGTTTAGCAACAAAGGGCTTGGTGATATGAAAAGTTCATAAAGAATAAGAGATCCAAATTTTTAGATCGGGTCTTATTGTTTGACTCAATATTCAAGGACTTTAAAGGAAAATTTCATACCCATTGGCTTGAGCCATATGAGATGAATATTATATATGACATGGGCGCCATTAAAATTTGTATGACAGATGAGGAAATAAATCCACTAATGGAAAATGGGCACAAGCTTCAATTGTATCACAAACCCTATCCAAAGAAACCTTTTTTAGAATGATTAAGGATGGCTCAATAATGGCTTGGATATTATCTGTAACGGATAATTCCCCTTTGGGTGATTCATTCTTAATCATTCTCCTAAAAAAGAAGAAGTAAGAAGAAATATAATAAATGCCCATTTGTGAAAACCCTTAAGGCACAATTGGGCACATGTTAAGTGAAAACCAGCTTAGTTGGCACTTAATATATTAAAATAAAAAATAAATATGTTGAAACTATATAGTGTGATTTTCATATCCATGATATTTTTTCGTGTTTCTCTGAATAAAACACTCTCAAGGATTACTCATGAGATAGAAGGTGATAGATTGGTTGTTGCAATACCAATTACTTGGTGTTGCAACAACGAGCAACATCATTATTGAAACACCAGTTATTGTGTTGCTACAACACCTATTATGGACATAACCAGTGCATTGTTGTAACAACTCTTGCAAATGAAATTGATATAGTGTGGCAACTCCTTTAGGGGATCGTGTTATGACACCAACTCGACCATGTTGTGACACTTTTCAAGTGTGTCTAACATAGTGGTTATAGTTGTTACACTAGTTTAAGGTAATTGTTGCAACACCTCATACTAAAACACTTGTCTAGAGTCGATGTTGCAACAAATTACGTTGCAACACCTTAACAAATTAGGTACAACCACACTTTAATCCAAATACAAATGAAACAATGATCTGAATTTAAAAAGGAATGCAACAAATTACAGAGATAACCATAATCACAAAGATGCAGTAGAAATAATACTTCATTTCATTAATGTAAAATACTGAGATATGCTTACAACAGAAAATGGAAATAAACAGCTAGAGCGATGGTAGCTTATCTCTGAGAAGAGATGTGGTGGCTACATGCCTTTGAACTGTATTGCAATGAGGCTCAAAGGACTATTTATTGTTCATAAGTAATGGAAAACCCTTGACATCCCAAAACCTAACCCTAAAAGATGAAATGCCAGATTGTGGGCCCCGTTTGGGTAAATTGGTACATCAATTTCCCGGGGTCCTAACTTTGGCATATGATCTTCGTTTGATGTGTATAATAGCTCGTTAGAAAGATCTATCCAAGAACTACAACTTTTGGAAGGTAAACATCAGTCCATGGATCCATGTTGCCCCTAGATTTCCCAAAAAAGGTCGTTTAGGGCCTCAAAATGGCTCTAGAAGTTCAAGACCCAAAAAACTGCTAAAAATAGTAAATTGTGCTACAATTTAGGAAACTGGAAAAAATAAAAGAGATAGTTGTGGGGGTCCAAATGGGATAGGTAGGTGGCCACCAACATCCACCTAGATCATTCCTCCCTCCTTAGGAAGCAATGGTCCCCCTTGCATTGAGTTCCTCCCTGGGATGAGGAAGCCTTTGTTGAGCTGGGTTGCTGGTGAGTTGTTCTTCAATCCTTGATGTGTCCAGTAATGGTGGGAAGCATGGTCGACGACGGTCCACATTGAACACTTGGTACAGGAGAAGGAAAGGAGGAATGTTGTGCTCCAAAGCATTGTTCCCCACAACCTTGGTACCGTTGTAAGGACCATGTCGGCGTGGTCAGAGCTTCTGATGGACTCTTATAAGGTTTTCTTTCTACAGATGTAACCAGACTTTATTGCCCACCTGAAGCTTGTGTGGTACCCCTGTATGTGAGAAGAAGTTGTTCCTGTGTTCTTTCATGACCGTATCCCTCTGTTGTTGCTGCTACATGGAGGAACCCTTTGCGGGCGTTATGGATGTGGTGACGATCGTCCCTTACTTTGGGAGCAAACCAAACAAATGAATTTCCTAGTCTGGAGATGAGCTTGCTGCCTTTCTTAGTAGAGATCAAAGAAGTAGCAGTAGGCAAGGCTACCTCTGGTATCTTGTATAATGAATTATCCAAAGAAATAATAACAACGCAAGGCCTTGACTCATACACAACATATCACCTCCATAAGTATGGTTGGCCTAATAATACATCAAAAACATCCATAGGTGTAACATCACACAATACTTCATCTGTGAAGGGCTTGATGCTATAGGGAAGGCAGCACTACTGGCGGACTTTGAGATCTCGTCCTTCATGAAGCCACCCGATACTATACGGTTGTGGGTGTGGTGTAGTCAGTAGGCCTAACCGCTTCACAACCTCTGCTGAAATGAGGTTCTTTTGGCTACCACTGTCGACAATTAATTACAGCGATGAACCCTTCATCCACATCTATGAGTGGAAAAGACACTCCCCCTTCTCTAGATCTTCGAGCTCATTCTTCTGGATCTTGGCGGTGGCAACAGTGACGTTGGGCTCCACGTCAATGATCTGCTTCCCTTTGCCATTCCCCTTGTCAGGTTCTGGCTCAGGGTTAGAACATGCATATGATTTGGAAGCCTTCAACTCGGCCACCAGTGACTGCTTGGTCTGACACTCGCTTATGTTTTGAGTGGGGCTCTTACGGAACTCACACACTTTCCTGTGTCCTTTTTCGACTTCGTGGTTGCTAGTGTCAGTGTCCTCATCCCTCCATCAGTGATCAAATTCCCTTTTTTCATGCATATTAGGTGTCTCATCTGATCAACTACACTCCATTAGGTCATGGATCATATAATGGTAGTGGTTCCCTATCAATTTCCCTCATGCTTTTCATATGTTGGCCTATTTGTACATGTACAGATCATTAGGGTTTTCAAGTCTCATTAGGTCTAGGGTTTGTCACCATAGTCATGAAAAAGCTCAATAATGGTTAGCGGGTACATGAGGAGGTCTAATAAGGTCTCAACATCAAAATTTCAAAAATGATATACTCAGTAATTGATTTTTTCCTCAAAACCATGTTTTGAGGAAAAACAAAGTTTTTATGTTCTATGTATAAAAATTTCATGTAATTTTAATTTTCCTACATGGAATAAGTTCAGAAATACAGCCCTGGGTTACCTTTCCAAACTCCTGCACTCTAGCTCCTGCAAAGGAGACAAGAAAATCTAAGCATTAGTCCATCAAATGACAAAAAGAGAGCCAAACTGCAAAACAGAGTTTTTAAAGAACAAAGTGAAAAGGAACTTTAGAAAAATGGGTTTTTCACATAAAAAATTAAAAGCCAAGGTGGATATAAAGTTATTTTTGGTATTTGAAAACTTCATTTGTACAAGTGAAAGAGAGCAAGAGGTAAAATCACGATTTGAGGAGAAATAAGGGAAAGCGCAACAAAGTTTTCAATTTTTTCTTGGCGTAGTGCACCTAGGTATTGGCGCCACGCACCTGCTCGACGCTATCCACCAAGCGCAGAAATTACACAGAACATTGAATGGGCATGGCGCACCTGGGTGTTGGCATGGCGCACCAATCTGCCAAGCCAAAAACTCTTTCAACTGACCTTCTAAATCTCCAAATGTTGCTAATACCATCCCTTCAAGTAAGTAAACCCATCCCTTTGCCATAAAAAGAGATTTACTCATCCTTGATGGTGTTTTGAAAGGTGATAATTGAAACCCTAAATTGTTGCACAGTTATATTGCAAACTTTCCTAGGGTTTTGCAGTTTTTGTCATTCTTGCTATTTCTCTACTCCTTTGCATAATTTTCCCTTCACTACATTTCCTTACATTTTCTTCCCCTTTCCCTCTCTCATTGACACTTATCCTACCCTCTATCCCCAAACCCTAAAACCCTATCACTCCCTAATAACCCTATAGCCAGCATCAAAACCTTCCACTCATCAGTCCCATTCATCAAATCCCAAAGAAGAAAACAACAGTCACCTATTCTTGAAATAAAATCTCTTCATATTAATCATTTTGCACCATACATTGGAAAATATGGAAACAGATTCAGCTTATGAAAGGGATAAGGAAACTCTAAGTGATTCCTCCCAAGAGATTCATGCACCAAGAAAACCACATAAGGGAGGAAAACACATCCGGGAGGAGCCCACCACACTTAGAGAGTTATTGGCTTGTACCCTTGCAGTAACATGTTTCAAACATTAGTCTTGCTACCAGTTTTGTGAGATGGTGGAGAGGGTGAAATACCACCATGAACTTGCGAGACTATTTGTCCTTCATCTTCACAATGGCCAGGTGAACTTAGCAGGTGTTTCCTTCACTTTAACACCTAAAAATATAGCTAAAGCAACAGGTATTCCAAATGTAGGTGAACAGTGGAACAAAGGGCAGCTTGTGGAAAATGAGAATTATGAGCCTTATATCAAGGCTAGTTATCAAAAGCAAATCAGTAGGGTCTTTCCTTTTAGATACCTACAGGACACTTATGCTCCACTCATGAAGCTCATATCAAATACTTCAGCTGTGAAGGGATATTTTCTCGCTTGTACACATATCATGTTAGATTATTGATGCATTTCACTAGAGAGCGAGGACGATGAACCTCCCCTATTTCATATGTAGAAACATTGAGAAAATGGCTACATTGGGGCAAAGGAACCTCTTCATCAACAGTTCAACAAAATTTATCATTTTTCATTTATCAAGACTATTGTTTTGCATTAGCTAAATTTATTGAATGTTTCATGGGATACTTACATTTCACATGAGGTTTTCAAAAGCCGTCAAGTGACCCCATCAGTGTTTCAAGAGGAAGGAGGGCCTTCAAATCAACCAGAGATTCATGGGACTCAAACTACAGGTGTGCCTGTATTTTTCACTTATGAAAAGGGGACAAGGAGGCTATTTGCAGCTGCAAAATGAGCACTGTCTCCACCAGGGGTGGAAGGGGTCTCGTTTCCTTCACTAGACAATAGGTAAATGCTATCTTCACCCAAGGTGAAAGGGGCTTTGCCTTCTTCTTCAGCAGAGCAGGTACAGGATAAAGGGAAACAACCATTGAATGAGGAAGGGCCTTCTAAAGGTCAGGAGAGAGATTTCATTTTGATTTAGGATGAGGATACTGATTTGGGCTCCAAAGCTCAAAACTCAAGGAGATTATCAAAGAAAAAGAAGTTGACATCCATGCCTTAGCTCTTAACCTTAAAAGGGCTAACACCTGAAATAACTCTTGGAATAATTCCCCACAATTTACTGGGATTTGCACTAGAAATAATTCCGTAAGTAGTACCAAGAGTGACATCATAAATAACACCTATAATAGTTCCATTTTAGCACCAAAAATAGCGCCAGGACTTGCTTCCAAACTGTCTCCTGTTTTAGCTTCTAGTTTAATGTTCAATTTTGCTTCCATTTTCGCTTTTGGTGCGGGTTCCAATTTTTCTTCCCAATTTGATTCTAGTGTGGCTTCAAATTTTTCTTATGGGTTTTCTTCTAGTTTGGATTCCAATTTTGCTTCCAGTGTGGCTTCCAATTTTTCTTCCAATGTGGCTTCCAATTTTGCTTCTAGTGTGGCTTCCAATTTTGCTTCTAGTTTTTCTTCTAGTGTGGCTTACAATTTTGCTTCCAATTTTTCTTCTAGCGTGGCTCCCAATTTTACATCCAATTTGGTTCTTTTGTGGTTTCCAACTTTGCTTCCAATGTGGGTGCCAACTTTTCTTCCAATTTTTCTTCTAGTGTGGCTTCCAATTTTGCATCAAGGTTTGCTTCTAGTGTCGCTTCCAATTTTGCTTCCTATTAGGCTTCCATTATTGCTTCTTTTTTTGCTTCCAACTATAGGAAATAGTGCCAAGTTTAGAGCTAGATTGAACGTTGGGTTTATCAATAGGTGTAGCGTCAGGATATGCGTCTAGTTTGGTTTCTGATTTGGCTTCTAGTCTTGCTTCCTGTTTTTCTTCTAGTGTGGCTTCTAATTTTTCTTCAAATTTGGCTTCCATTGTCGCTTCTTTGTTTACATCCAAAAAATGATTATTGTTTTGCATACAGTTAAATTAATATGTTTTATTTCAATTTAATTAGTTAAATATATCATGTCTCTTAAATAAGTTATATGATTATACATCATATGAATTCATTTGGAATATTTTATAGAATAACATTTATAAATAATTTGTAGGGAGATAAACATCCATACAAATTAAAAACATCATTATACTTATTAAATATCCATCAAAATAGAATCTACAACATCCAGTACATATAAAATAACAAGATAATTATTGTAACATGATCATCATATATAATTAAAACAAGCAAATCAAATATCTATAATTTAAGTGAATTTGACAACATTCATCATGAGCAGTAAATCAAAACCATCGTACGTAATAAATATGCATCCAAATCATCAACCAATTTCAACATATAAAAATTAACGATTCAATACTGACAAGATCATCTTAATATATTTATTTGGAGACTCTCTCATTACAATTTAAAAATGTATCCAATTGAATCATTGCAACGACCCAAATACAAGACCAACTCTACAAGGAATCCAATTGATCATGGATAAATTTGAAATTTTGGAGTCCTATCATATCAAGAGAGATAACAACACTTTGGAGGATGATCAAGCCAACAAAAGTGTCAATTTGGTTCAAGGTGAGTTGATGAAGGAGGGTAGCATAATAACTATAGGTCACATACCATGATTGCTCATAACTCGAGGATCTCGAGATGCTTAAGGGTAATTAAGGAGGATGATATGACTGACTGAGGTTGCATAAATTTGGTATTCATTTCATGGCACAAAATCTCATTGGTGAATTCTCCAGCTCATCGATGATCACTATAGCAAAATGACGGGCCATTCATCCAACAGATGGTTAAATGTAATGATTAATGCTAAGCTTGAGGCCAGCTAGGATGTCGTCAACAAAATATTTGATATTTATGTGGTCGAGGAAGAACGTCCCAATTTGACCATGTGTGTTTATGGTCCAAAACAAGAAGCAATGGATTCACAATTGTTAATGCGAACACCATTAAACTTGAAGGCACTCCCCCCACCGTCATTTTGGAGTTCAAGTCTGGCTATAAGAGGATAGTTGCGCAAAATTCATGCACAGTGGCTCTCCATACATTCTTAATTTTTGAGCCAAAGAGATCATAGCCTCCTCGTTAGGAAATGGTGCTGGTGGATCCCCAAATGACATTGACTGGGCATTCAAGTAGAAAATAAAGGAGATGATCTCTCGATTTCTAAGATTCATTCTCATTTCACCCTGGTAATGGGATATTTAGAAGGTCCAAAAAAAATATGTTGAAAATGTTCAAGCGATGGTGGAGGTAATTATATCTAAGATAAAAAATCTTGGCTACAAGATGGAGAACTCTGAGCTCAATGTGTAGAATGTAGTTGTTTCAGTGTTAAAAGAAATATTTTACCTTGATGAAAATGGGGAATAGGATATGGTGATTGGTGAGGGAGGGGCTCTCCCTCCAGTGTTTCCCGATCAATAAGATTTGGAGTAGGAGCATGGGTAGCAAGGAGTAGCAGAACCATTTCAATAGGAGGAAGCAAACAAGGCTACTTTGGAGGAAATCAACCATAACAATGTGGAGGGAACCAGGTAGTTAATTTCCTACTATTATCTAAGTATATTATGTTATGTGGGTATGTAAGTGTTAATGAGGTATTTTGGGGAAATTACAAGAAGAATTATGTAGTAAATATGGAAAAAACATTACTACATATCCAAAGATACTGGTCAGAGCAATTTTGGAGGACTCCGGAAATTTTGATGCTTTTGAATGTAATGGGACTAGCTAGATTCCAGTTTGATTAATAGAAATATGCCTGTTCCTTTTATAAAAAATAACAAGTTAAAATGGTACATGTCTAACAATCGACTTAAGTCAAAATGAAACATGATGTACACATGATATAAATAAAAATGACGAAATATTTAAGACAAAATGATACAAGTCAATATGATATGTCATGTCCAAATGATATAAGTCGAAATGATACATGTGAAAAAGATACAACTAAGTAATATGGTACATGAGGCCGAGAAAATGATACATTATTATCATCACCATTGTGATCATCTTCATCAACTTCATATCTTTTGTATCGACATTTTCCTCGTTGTCATATGTATCTATGTCATCATGAGCATCATCTGCCGTCTAAGAATCATAGCCAACATGATCTGGATCTATGTGATGAGGATCATTCACATCTTTTGGAAGATCCTTGTTCTGCAAAAAAAGAATACAATGAAAAGTTATTATTTATTTCATGCAATAATTAATTTATCTTTTATATATCTAATATTACATGTTAAATTGGAAACTAGGGCCAAACTCCATGTGGGTCCGCTTATTTATGGAAGCTGATATTTTTATTGGATCCCTCTCATCGAGAGGTGTAGGATTGATCCAAACATCATCTAATTCCGATATGTATTTATGGAGATATGAATTTATTTAGATTATGGTTTTATTATTTAGCCAACTAGCTCTTACGTAGGCTCAAGAATCCCAAATGTCATGTTTATTCAACCTTATGCTTTTAGTATAAATCAGAGAGGATTTGGAGTCATTAGAGACACATTCTCCATGTGAGCTCCTCCTCTCCACGTCTTGGGGTTTTGGGGAAGGAGAAGACACAAAAAGAGAATACGTTGGATGCCCTAGCTATAGATGTAGCTGTAGAAGAAAGAGCCACAATCCATATGTTATAATGAAGGAAATCCACACATTGTAATAGTGACCTTATCCATGCAACCATACACTGAGATGAACAGTATATATTGCAGAAAATAAGGGCATCTCCACGCAGGCATATGAGGATTCCACGTAGTATAAAAGGATGGTCCATGTAAGCATATCCACGCAGCAGAGGAGGCTATAATATTCTCGGATCTGGCAGCGTACTTATAACACTGTCAAAGTATATACGCTGCTCGTTGGAGACCTAGCCGCAATCAAAGTATATACGCTGCTTGTTGGAGACCTAGCCGCAGTCAAAGTATATACACTTCTCGTTGGAGACCTGGCCACAGTCAAAGTATATACTTTTCTCATTGAAGACCTAGCTACAGTCATAACCACAACCACAGTTATCTAAGCACCTAGCTACGATCTATGAAGCACCCATACACAGGTTAATGGGACATAGATACTATTCCGTGGTCAATGAAACAATGATACCCTGTGTATTTGATCCGGATTTAAACAGGAACACAACAAATTACAAAGATAACCATATACACAAAGATGTAGCGGAAATAATACTTCATTTCATTAATGGAAAATACTAAAACATGCTTACAATCAGAACTGGAAATAAAATTAGCTAGGGCGATGGTAGCATATCTCTGAGAAGAGATGTGATGACTACATGCCTCTGAACTGTGTTACAATGAGGCTCGAAGGCCTATTTATTGTTGAGAAACAATGAGAAACCCTTAACATTCCAAAACCTAACCCTAGGAGATGAAACGCCAAACTGTGGGCCTCGTTTGGGGTAAGTTGGTACATCAACTTCCTGGGGTCGTAACTTTAGCATATGATCTCCGTTTGATGCGTACAATAGCTCATTAGAAAGATCTATTTGAGCACTATCATTGTTGGAACGGGCAACATTGGTCCATCCCATGGACCCATGTTGCCCCCGGATTCCCCAAAAAACGTCGTTTAGGGCCTCAAAACGGCTCCGGAAGTTCAGGACCCGAAAAACTGCTAAAAATA